>BRDA01024006.1:0-13034 GCA_036984385.1 Crenuchus spilurus
TTTCATACAACAGTGTACACGCAGCATTTATTAGTTAACAATAATACATGACAACAGAGTTGTTTGCTTATTTATTTATTTTTATTTATTTATTTGTCCTCGCCAACAAAAATTGCTCCACAACTGGACTGGAACTGGACTGGGCACAAGCTTAAGGTAATTATTGGTTTTAAAAAATACAGTGTTTCTGACAAGAACTTTGTTTTTTTTTCATTGCAGACTGTATGAATCCAAGATATTTAATTTTTTGTTTTGTTCAACTTCATTTAATATGCTCATTTAATTTGATCACAACAGCAGACAGTTCTGAACTTCCACAGCCGTGCTTTTGTAATATGTGCAGCATGTGGTTTTACATTGTCTTTTTGAAAAATTATGGACATCGATGGAAATGATGTCATCTTGAAGTACTTTTCAGAAGTGTAAAAGACTTTCGCTGAGGGCACCAATGATCCTTTTCTTTCAAAGTGTCCATTTAAAAGAAAATAAAAAACATTTGGAATACTGATTTGTCTGACCTCAAGCCATGTTCCTATTGTGTGATGGGCCATCCAAGATGGCTGTGTGGTTATATCAGCTATTGCTTAATGACAGTGCTGTTTAAGTGATCGTAAATCATAGGTGTTCTGGTTAAGCTTGCACCCTTGTCCTTTATGTCCTGAAATTCTGCCAGATTCCTTGTATCATTTAATGATATTTTGCACTTTAGAGGGAGAAATATGCAAATTGATGACTCTTGACTCACCAAGCATCCTTGGGATTTGCAAGTCTGATCAACAACTTAAAGGACTTAAAGGATCTTCTGCTATCATCTTCATGTTAGATACAACAGGACCACCTTCAGATGACTTGCAGAACCCATGACTTGGACATATTAGTCATGTTAGCAATTTTATTTTATTTTTTTATAATTTTTTGCCAATTTTCTCTCCTTCCCAATGTGATAGTAGCCAATTAACCCATCCCATCCACTAGGGCGCTCTCCCCATCACTTTGCACTGTCCCTGACTCTAGGAAGGTGAAGACATGCATATGCCTCCTCCACTGTGTGTGATGCAGCCACCGCCTCTTTTCAAACTACTGCTGATACACCATCACTGGGGAGCCAACATGCTTGGAGGAAAGCGCAGGGTTCCCAGGTTCCAATGGACCAATCAGTAGACATTGCGGACATTGCAATGTGAAAGTGATAGGGAGTGAGATCGCCATCTACCCGTCCAGAGAGAGCACTGCCCATTTTTGCTCTCTTTTGCCCCGGCTGTTGATGGCAAACAGCATGACTGGGATTCTAACTCGCGATCCTCTGGTCATAGTGTCAGTGTCTTAGCCTGCTGAGCCACTCTGGGCAAATTGGTTGTAATGTTTTTGGTTGTAGATTAAACAAACCCTACGTGAGTACATAGAGTGTACTCCATAATTGAATAACAGTGCATTGATGATGATTGAATAATAGTTGAAAGATTAATCAAATATAAAAATAATCAGTGCTGGCAGTGCCCTTGTTTTCTCTTCCAGAGCCAGTGCACTCAGTAAGCCAGGCAGCGACTTTTCCTCATCAGCAATGTGAAAAGGAGAGTCGTTTCTGAACGCAACTCCTTGAAATCCCTTTGATTCACTGTCTTTCAGAATAATCTCAGGGTGATGCTCTTTCTCTCTCTCGCTTTTCCTGACTAGTCTCTTGGTATTCCTGGCACAGGCACACGAGGTGAGCTTCTTATAAAACATGCAGAGCGCCATCTGCAATGCACTCCCTCTGGGCACGAGCTCCTAATCAACAGCAAGCGAGACTCAACAGCTCGTTCTTTTTGTTCTATCAGTGTAGGCAGAGCTTCTACAATCCGGAGTGCTTCAGAACGACTCTGGGCTGATAATTGGATGGTGCCAACACGGCCGACATCGGCCTACGTGTGTGAAGGAGTGATTGTTTGGTCGTTAAGTATCCTATTTGTATTACCGCCTGCTGTTTTTTTTTTTCCAAGCTGATGGGTGCTGGCAGTGGCTTTACGTGAAGGAAAACCTGCATAGATCAATGTGACGGAAGAAAGGATTTCCTCAGGCTAGCTGGCAGCTTGAAGCTGACTTTTTGGCTTGTCTTTCTTTCTTTTTTTCACCTAATTCTCCAAAACTTCCTCCACCTCTTTCCCTTTCTCCTCTCATCTTCCTCCTTGTCTTTCCAATCTTTCAAGTCCAAACAGCAGACTATGTAAGCAAAAAAAAGAGCTACACCCTCATTACCGGTGGAATACAGCCTTAAAAGACTCAGGGAAAACTGGATTTTCCTCGCTCCTTTGAAGTATAAGAGTTTGACGGAGCATGTAAACATAGTTAAAGGAATAGTTCACTCAAAAGTCATATTTACACAATTTTCCACCCTCCGCAGATGTAGTCGATCAGCCATGATGTGTTTGGAGTCCAACTTTTGCTTCTTTAGTTTACAACTGGAGCTGCGAGGCTAACGTTGCTAACAAACACTAGAACTCAACAGTCACATTGCTAGTCTATGATACCTTACATTAGATCTCAGTGTGGTTTGAACAGGAGTGCATTCCCTGAAAGCATCATTCAGCAAACATCACAGTAACCGTGCAGTGAGAGTTCAAAATGATAGTCTTTTTTAATTATAGAACTCATGTTCAGAAGAGTTTTGTTGATGTATTTTGACAAAAACATTTGGGCTATATTAGTTGACTATTAAGTTCTGGTGTTTGTTAGCAAAATTTGCCTTGCAGCTATGGGGTAAATGGGAAAAATGTGCAAATGTGCAACCAGGCCAAATTGCAAAACCAACAATTCACACTTCAGTCATTGTTTTCATGCATCCATCAATTATCTTCCACTTCAGGGAAGCGATGAGCTTCCTACCCCTTCAGCGGGCACAGGGCAGTCATTGTTTTCATGATGTCTCAAAAATGAATGCATTTCTACATTCACATGTTTAGATTATACAGTGCTACCTTGAGATATGAGTTTAATTCATTCTGTAACAGAGCTCGTAAGTCAGTCAACTCGTATATTAAACAAATTTCTCCCATTTAAAATAACTGAAATAGATTTAATCCATTCCAGCCCTGTGAAACATCCCCAAATCATCCTAACTTATGGACAAAAAGACATGTTTTGAATTAAGAAAAACACATATATACACTTTACCACTGCATAACAAAATATTTCAATTTCAGATATCAATAAATATTAGTGTAAAATAATTTTTGGGGAATTCTCACTGTAGCATTTGAAATTTGCGGGGAATATGATGTGCGTGGTACTGTATTACAGATGCGTAGTGTGCGCTGTACAGTAAAATCTCTCTTCTTCCATTTCACTTCGGCATCCGACTGCTGCCAAGAAATTCAGCAACTGGCTGAAAAATGAGATGCCATAGTTCGTTCTTTGCAGTTCAGTACAAAACAGTTTTCACTCAGATGCAGCAGCAAGTCTACATACAGTATCTACAGTATGTTTAGGGCCGGGGCGCGCACGCGGATCACAGGTCTGCACGAAATAATATTAACAGTATTTAACATAATTACTGTATGTTATTAAAATGATCTAGATTTAAGAGTTTAAAGCATTTTTACTATCGATTTTTTTTTTAAGTATTCAAGAAGGAGTACAGCGCACGTGAGAAAGAGTGAGATGCTGGTGTTGTGCTGCCCATACCGGACCTTTACTCCAAGGCGCTAACTAGCAGCAGCCACTCGTATCTTGAAATTTCGCTCAGATCACGAACAAAAATATGGAGGGAGTCACAGCTCGTATCTTAAAAAATTCGTATGTTGGTCTGCTTGTATCCCAAAGTACCACTGTAGCAGCTTAATTGTGTCTGTTTATGAAGAAATGACACAATACAGAGCAGCCAATCAGACCAGAGATCATTTACATATCAGTAACAGAAACAGGCAGTTTAGCTCTAATAGATAAGAGAGAGTCAGGATTAGGATTTACAGTCTAAAGGTCTAAATAACCTTTTACCTACATGCAGAAATATTATATTATTACCATTAACAGGTCCCATTGCTTCCTTCCTCTAGTGATCTTATGGATGGTGTTTCTCCAGGGTATCCTGTCTTGTTTGCATTTTCAAGCTTCGTAAAGGCGCAATCATGATCATTCAGATCTATCTTACTGGTTGCTGGCTGTCATCTTCCTCTTTTACCGTCAACTGTACCAAACATTACTGTATTTTCTCAAAATGTGTCTAAAATAAGAGCTTCAGTTTGGTTTTCTGGGCTTCTAGTGAAAGGTAAGGTTTGATTTGGTTGTGGATCCATTTATTTGTTTTCTTTGCTGTCCAAGGTTCTCTCAGAAGTCTCCTCCAACAGAGTTCAAAGGCATCAATATCCTTCCTGTACCAGCTTTCACACCTATAAAGAACCGCAGAGAGAAGATCACAGTCTGGAATATTCTAGTCTTTGATTGTAGCGATAAATTGTTGTCCTTTTCCTTCATCTTTGTTCTTGTTTTAAGTTAAAAATATAGTCTATAAATATTATTCCATAATAATATTGATTGTTTTCCAGACTGTGCATTACAGTAACTACAACAGCAGCTAGAGGGCGATACTAACCACCAAAACAGGAGATGAGCTTCACTGGACGGCCAGCACTGGGGCAACCAGGCCTTCTCCATGCTTTGCATGTTTTAAATAACAAATTACACAGGTAGGTGGCTGCATAAATGAGTAACTTAAACAGATGGAAGCTGTGGTTTCAAACACTAAATGCTGACACTCTAAAGCATTCCGTCTCGTTGAGCGTAGCGGAGTAGAACATGATTCACCAAACCATGAGAGGCTCACCACAAGAGTGAGATTCTGAGCTGCTCTGTGTACTTAAAGAGCGCAGAGACGTTCCTGCCAGGCTGCTGTGGAGACACTGTACACATCAAGGAGGAAAGAATGAAAGAGAGAAGATCCTACTGGCTTCACATAAAGCATCTGCAACACTGTCAGAGAAGTCTTGGAAAGGTTTGCAGATTATTAAATGAAGGAGAATAAAGTAAACGAAAGGAATGCAGAAACCACTGTACTTCAGCAAATTGGATGCTGCAGCAAAATGGGAAAATCATGGTGATTGAAGTCATCTGAAATGTAATAAGTTGATACTGCACAGCTAGCAAAAGTATATATCAATATGTTTACACTGATAAGTCACAACTCATCACTTAAAGTAATAATGGTGAAGGTGAAGGTCAGGAATATAATCTTGCATGTTTAAGGTGGTAGCAACTCCAGGTTCCTGCAGATGCACAAGGATGATAAATACCTGCAGGGTGTGTGATGGGATTCATAGATTGAGAAGAGGTGGTACCGTGCAGTCAGTGCCTCATTTAATGTGTGGGAAATGGTTCACAGTGCAGATGTTAATGATTGGCAAAAACGAGTGATTGCTTTTGGGCACCAAAGGTCATAGTGTGAAGGAAGTAGCTGAATTTGCAGGTGTATTGAAGTGCAGTCATACAGGTCTACCAGCAGTGGTACAAATCCCAGTCTACAGGAAATTCTCAGAACTGTGGGCGAAAGCACACAAAACCAAAGACATGTTGAGTGCCACTCTGCTCCATGTGTTCATGGTATGGCCTTCCTTGTGGAATGGAACATGGAGGGCCAACATTAGCTAATTGATTTTAATGGATGGATGGATAGATGGATGGATGGATGGATGGAAGGATGGATAGAAGGAAGGATGGATGGATGGATGGATGGATGGAAGGATGGATGGAAAGATAGAAGGATGGATGGATGAATAAATGGAAGTATGGATGGATGGATGGGATGGATGAATGAATGGATGGATGGATGGAAGGATGGACAGATGGATAGATGGATGGATAGAAAGATGGATGGATGGAAGGATGGATGAATGAATGAATGGATGGAAGTATGGATGGATGGATAAATGGATGGATGAATGGATGAAAGGATGGATGGATGGATTGATGGATCGATGGATCGATGGATGGACGAATGGAAGGATTCGATAGATGGATGGATGGAAGGATGGATGGATGGAAGGATGGATGGATGGATAGATGGATGAATGGAGGGAGGGATGGATGGATGAATGGATGGATGGATGAAAGGATGGATGGATAGGTTACATTATCAAATATAGCACATACATATATGGTTTTGTCAATAAACAGGTTCACTTGTGGTGAAATGGAAGATAACTATTGTTTGAAATTAATAGAACTTACATCTGATGGCGAATTTCATTACAAATCATATCTTGGCAAGTGAAATGATCTAAAATGTAGTCAGTAGACACTACCCAAATAGCAAATCAATGTTCATTTTCCCCATCATCTTATACCTTGAATAAAAGTTGAGCTTCAGTGTCAGAACTGATTTATTTGTGTACATCAATTTTTGGGTCATCATGGATTCTGATGTACCTAAACACAAAATCAATACAACACATCTGTCACCATGAACATATTCCTCCATATGCACTTCACTGGCTTCTTATTTCCTGCAGAGAGAAGCTCTATAAGTATACTATAGTGTGACAGTGCCTCTCTTCTATATATCATTGTCAGAATTTCAACATTATGTGATAATGCATAATTCAACATTGATTCAATGTTCTTTGCTATCTGTGTAAATACTAGTCAGTATATTTAATATTTGTCCTTTCTTTTAACATCACGGTGGTACCTCTATATGCATTTAAAAGAACATTTTACTCTGACCTTATCTTGAAACTATTTTAGAATAATATCTCAGGCTTCAGGCAGTGTATTCATAAGCTATTGCTTTCTGTGAGGTAGATGTTAGATACATTAGACACTCTTTGGACGGCTGGTTCCACTGTGAACAATTCTGACTTTCTCTGGAATGTGAAGCATTTCACATCAAACTACTCAGACTGACTTTGTTTACATTTTTACAGATAGTATTATGCAGTAATTTTGATAGGTGACATTCCTCTTTAATCTCTGCAGTGCTGTGGTTTTACAGCACTGCTGGTTTTAGAGGGTCTCTGTTGAATTTCGAATACAGCAGCAGCTGCCCGCTGTGTCAACAGTGTCATGAAAAGATGACTGAAGAAAGGTCTGTTTCTCCAAAGTCTGTTCATGACACTATTGGATATTAACCCTTAAAAGTTTAAGTGATACCAAAAGCATGATATAATTCAACACTTGTTGTTCCTCATTCATAGCTCAACTGGAGAAATTCAGTAGAAAGGGCAATAAAAATCAGAACTGCAGCTTCCCTTAGGATACATGAGGTAAAACAAATGTAAATGTAATTAATTGGGTAATTAATTGTATCATCATTAGTAAGGATGCACCGAATATTCGGCAACCAAAATTATAGAAAAGACCGACCAGTTAATACCAAACAATGACGTTTTTAATGAAAAGAATTTAGCTTTTTGTCACTGGTTAAAAAAGAAAATGCAGTTCATTAACACAGTTATAGTTTGGTGGTGAAATAGAAGAAGAAAACAAACTAAAACCACCGCCATTAATAAACTACACTTGTTATGATGAAGCCAGAAAACAGCCGCTTATTGTTTTTGTTAGCTTTGTGTTGTGTTAGCTTTGTGTTGTTTGTGTTAACTTTGTATTTTGTTAACTTCTGTTGTGTTTGTGTTAGCTTTGTGTTGTTTGTGTTAGCCCGTGTTGTGTTTGTGTTAGCATCCCAGATAGCAACAGTACGTTGGCCCAACGTTGGTTAACGTCGTCATGGTCGCACGTCGAATTTCGCCGTCGGACTAACGTTGGTCTGTGGTTGGCTGTATTTTCAGAAGGCGTCAAAATGCCACCGTTTATCCAACGTCGGCTCCACGTTGGCTATGTTTGGAAGGAGGGGCGGTATAGAGAGCAAGCAATTCCCACCTCAAAGAGCCGGTCATGAGTTTACGGCGGTGTATTGGAGCCACTTAGTAGAATATTTATCAGATTTTTATTTTTAAAATTAAAATTACGATTAAAGTCGTAAAAAAGGGTCGTCACAAGCTCATTACAATTAGGGAGGTTCATGAATTAATAAAGTTCTACTTTCGTATAGGTTTCACAAAATAAAGAAATCCCCCATTTACTGTCACCTCAACACCAGAACGTTATTATAAAAATACTGAAACGACTTTGCACCGGTGAGCTCCGCGGTCTCTCTCTCTCTCTCTCTCTCTCTCTCTCTCTCTCTCTCTCTCTCTCTCTCTCTCTCTCTCTCTCTTTTTTTTTCAGGTAAGTAAACATTGAAACTTCACTCAATTTATAAATGCACAGCTGTCCCATACAAGTGAGTAATGACTAATACAGCAGGACAAGTGTGCGCGTGCATGACGTCACATGAAGAACGACAGTTATAATGTGGCTCGCGCAGACATTTAAACTGAGGGAATTGAAGCCGGTGTGCCCAGTTGGCTAAAAAAGGTAACAATAAAAACGCTACAAATTTTGATCTATGCTCACCAAAAAGGTATTCCAAGTATTTGTTCATTTATATTTAGATATTAAATCGATTTTAAATAATCATTGTAAATTTATAATAGTAATCTGATCAACTGCCTGAATTGAAACAAAGTTAATTGGTAAATGCTAAAACCTAACATCTAACAGCTTTCAAACTTTAAAATATTTTCCTCTACATCGTCTACACAGGCCTCTTGGTGTGATTACTGTGTCACATTTAATCTAGAGGTTCCAGTAACGGCGTTTGGCTACAATGTCACTGTGCAGCAAAATTCTATCAGAACGGTCACTCAGACGCCTTGTTAAAAAAACCACTTAATTCCTTAATTATTATACATCAGATTTTATTAACCAATCAAACAAGTTTGATAACTAACAGATTTTCCTTTCTGAAGGTTTAAATTGTTATAAAAAGGTTTGCCTTGCAATTGTAAAATGGTTGGCAGCCAACGTAATGCAATGTAGGCCCACCATCAAACACCCAACGTCTGGCCAACGTAAGCCCACCTTCGAACACTGGTTGACAGCCAACGTCTGGCCAACGTAAGCCCACCTTCGAACACTGGTTGACAGCCAATGTCTGGCCAACGTCTGGCCAACGTAAGCCCACCTTCGAACATTGGTTGATAGCCAACGTCTGGCCAACGTAAGCCCACCTTCGAACATTGGTTGGCAGCCAACGTCTGGCCAACGTAGGCCCACTGGCCAAAGTGTCGTTGGCCCAACGTGACTTGCCAACGGCATGCCAATGTAATCACTGTCGTTGAGCCACGTATGCTTGCTATCTGGGATGTGTTGTATTTGTGTTAGCTTTGTGTTGTTTAGTCTGTGTTGTGTTTATGCTAGCCTGTGTTGTGTGTGTGTGTTTGTATGTGGGTTGTTGTTGTTGTTTGTGTTAGCTTTGTGTTGTTTGTGTTAGCCTATGTTGTGTGTGTGTGTTAGCTTGTGTTGTGTTTGTTAGCTTGTGTTGTGTTTGTGTTAGTCTGTGTTGTGTGTGTTGTGTGTGTGTGTGTGTGTGTGTGTGTTAGTTTGTGTTGTGTTTGTTCACTTGTGTTTACCCGGTAGCCTACAGTGTGAAGTGTTTCAATGTCTGTGGCCAATGACTAGGGTTGCCACCTTTCAGATTTAGAAATAAGGGACACCCCTGGCCGGGTTGGGGGGGGGGGTTGGGTTTTGAGTGTATGTAAGGGGGGGGGATTCCATTGCGGGTTGAGTGTGGCTTAAATGTTGCACCAATATAATAAAAGGTCTTACACTGTCAGAGAAACATTATAAAGCGGACTAAAATAGCCTTCGGAAGATACTATTTTTTAAAATCGACCACCATTTTCAGGTGTATCTTAGCAATGCAGACAACGCTTTCATTGGTCATGACTCGCACCAGTGATGGGTTTTTATGGCTTGGTTTACTTAAAAGACCTCTTACAGCTCTGAAATCGAAAGACTTTTCTTCCTCTTCTTCTTCTTCTTCTTCTTCTTCTTCTTTTTGACTGCTTAGCTTAAGCTAGTAATAAAATAATGTCAATTCAACAGTGAATGAAATTAAATAAATGTAGAAATGTAAAAACAACTGAAATCATATTTTTTTTTGCATTTTACAGAAAGACCAGAACAAAAAGAAAATAATTTTTGTAGCTTCTCTCTCTGTGCGCGTGCAACAATCACGTGCGACTTCAACAGAGGAGAAAACGAATCTGGCTCCCAGACACGAGTCGGCTGTGATCGCTCACTTCAAAGAGTCGACTCTAAGAGCCGTCACTCTCACACTGAAACACGACAGAGTGTGTGTGAGAGAGAGAGCAGCAGATTCACACATATCGTTCTGTCTCAGTTCAAACTTATTTCACCCCCTTTGATAAAAATACGGAACAAAGCGCGTCCCGTATCGGTTCAATACGGAACGTGACTTTTAATGTACAAATACCGAACGATTCCGTATTTTACGGGACGGGTGGCAACCCTACCAATGACACTGAAATTAAACACACAACACATCCATCTGACCTACATCATTTTTCATGTCTAATTCAATATTTTAACATACATATTTGTTCATACATATTCATATATTATTGTCTTCTTGTATAACATTTGTTTTTTTTTTACAAATACAGAAGAATATTCAATTAAACTGATGTTATTAAACAGACATTTATTCCTGACTAACTACAAGACTTACTTTGGGGAATAGTTTTACAATTTTAAAATCATTAATATAAATGAAAAACCATAGTCACCTTCGGCCAAATATTTCATTTTGTTTGTTGTTGGCCAAAATTTTGTGCCTCCCTAATCATTGGTATAGCAAAACAATACTAGCTCAAGACTTCTAAGGATTAGGTACTTTGATCAGGCTCTCTACATTCAAGAAAACAATATATACCATACTTTTTTGATGCTATAACTCTAAATAGTTTGTTGAATTATTGAAAATCTGGGGTGTGATTGAAAAAAGGCTGACCATGCTTCCAGACTTTCATTGGAAGCTATAGGAAGCGTTTAGAGGCTGTCATTTCTACAAAAGGAGGATCTACTAAATATTGATGTAATTTTTCTGTTGGGGTGCCCAAATTTATGCACCTGCCTAATTTTGTTTAAATAATTATTGCACACTTTCTGTAAATCCTATAAACTTCATTTCAATTCTCAAATATCACAAATATCACTGTGTTTGTCTGCTATATGATATATTTAACTGAAATTGGTGATCTGAACAACCAATTATTTATAAAGGAAAATCATGAAAATGATCAGGGGTGCCCAAACTTTTTCAGACCACTGTATTTGTGATGGTATCTTGTCTGTTTTGCAACAATGTCAGCCTGGAAATAATCACTCCCAACACCGTTAATGAGATGGTTCATCAAGGGTTCTTTACAAAAGAAAATGGTTCTATATAGAACCATGATCACTCAATGAATCCAAAGGGTTTTTCCATGGTGAAAGGGTTCTTCAGATTGATGAGAAATATGCTGTAGATGGTTCTATACAGAACCTTTCTGAAAATGGTTCTAAATAGCACCAAAAAGGGTGCTTCAATTATTACAAGCTTTACATCACAACTACAGCAGAATCCATTTTGGGGACTATATAGAACCATTTTCACAAATGTTCTGTATAGAACCATCTATAACACTTTCCCCATCAATCTGAAGAACTCATTCACCATGAAAAGAACCCTGTATATATTTATGTTTAAGAGATACAGAACTTACATTTATGAATGAAGCCTTAAATACATAAACAAATGTCTGTCTTTCAGTTTACTTGCTCTTGGCAAAAATTGTGTTTATGTAATATGTTTGATGTGGAAACATTTGAATCAATAAAACTCAGTGCATAGAACCGCATCCCTTCACCAAACCTGATTACTTTCCCAAATGTCAACCTGTTCTCCTTCTAGAGTCTCTGCTCTTTGCAAGCAGATGGTGAGCAAGGACGCTTCACTGGTGCTTTTCAGCCTCTGCAAACGGACTCACAATCTGGAAAATGGAGCAAGGGAAGGCAGAAGCTCAGTGTGTCAGCCAGCTTCACACCTGAGCTGCAACCCACCTGTCCCACCTGAGAAGTTCCCCCTCATGTAGAGTCCACACAGTACAAGCATTTGCTAAGTCATTAGCCCCAGCATATGCCAGTGTGAGTCTAACATAATGACATTTTCTGTTAATCAACTCATCCATAAACAGTGAGTTTGAGAAGTATCTAATATTAGCAGTAGCAGTTTCTGGTATGGGCAGTACGTATAGCCACCCTGGGCGGCATGTCATCAGGGGCAGCGCAACTGGCTGGCCCTGCCCCTGCGAGGTTTTGTGAAGCACCTTTGGGATGATTGCCAAGAGCCAGCAGAGTTAAGCTAGGTTTATACTTCATGCTTCGCAACTTGTCAAAAATGACACAATCGTGGCCGGAGGGGTTGTTTGCCCAGAGCACCAAACAGGATATTACCGCCCCTGAATATTAGCCCTCATTACAGTAGTTCATAATAGTGAAGAGTGTAGTTCCTACACATATAGCTCATGAAAAAAATAAGAGACCAAAAGTCCAGCTCAATCTCCAGATGTGAACAACACTGGTCCAAGAGGAAGAGGATGAACACAGCATCACAAAAACATCTTCTTGAATTGTTCCTTTAGTATACATACATACATACACATTATACTTCTATAGCGCCTTTCTAGAAACCCAAGGACGCTTCACAATCAACACACTTCATATACACACACTCCGGTGAGAAGCGGCAGCCAGTTGCGCACAGCGTACTCTCAACCGGAAGCGACCGTCTACCTGGAGGACTGCATTGAGCACTAGGGGGATCACCCAGGACAGAGTGCCAACCATATCTGGGCATTCATACATACATACATTCATTCATTCATACACACCAGGGTAATTTTTAAAGTATCCATTCCACCTGATCTCCAGTACTAGCATAAAGTCACTCAACAGTAATGTGGAAGACTTTTGGAGAGCATGAACAAAACAGGTTTGTTGTCCCAAATACTGATTTCTGAACTCTGCTTTATACACTGCTCAAAAAAATAAAGGGAACACTAAAATAACACATCCTAGATCTCAATGAATAAAATATTCCAGTTGAAAATCTTTATTTATTA
>BRDA01024013.1:0-17155 GCA_036984385.1 Crenuchus spilurus
TGTATATATATATATATATATATATATATATATATATATAATGTGTCCTTGGAATATGAATATGGTTTGTGTGGGTGGAACAGGGTGTTCAGGTAGGTTTTATGAGCTGGAAGCACAAACTGTGAAAATAAACACTTGAAATTGTTTACATTATAGGCCCTGAATCTATAACCTATGAAAGTTTCACTTTTTAAATGCAATTACTGAAATAAATCAACTTTTTCACAATATTCTAATTTTATGACCAACACCTGTAGACAATGGGGTAGCAGTAGAAGGTAATCAGGAAGGAGCATAGGGGTGCTGAAAAGTCCCTTTGCCTGATGCAATCAGTGGTTGCCATAGTGACAACTTTGATATGCACCCAGACAGAGAAAACAGTCCAGCAGTAACTTAGGTAAAGCAGGAAGGGAGGGAGAGAGACGCCATAGCAACGGTACTCCTACAGCAGAACAAGATGAAGAGAAGCCAAGCAGGGTAGATAAGAGACAGAGAGGGAGAAAAATATGACCACCTTCCACGAGAGCAAAGAGAGAAGGTGAAATCTTGTTACTGTTGTCTAAATTTCAAATTAAACAAAAAATAAATACTTGCAATTATTTTTAATTAATAATAAAGACATTTCATTTGTAATAAACAATACTTATAAGTACTTATTCTGTAAATACTTACAGAAAATTACGTATAATAATTATTACTATTAATAAAAGTAGGAGCTCAGTCAGGATTCACAAAGGGCCACTTTACAGCCATTTTTTGGTTCCGTTGTCAGCACGTTGTGAGCACTTTGGCTCCAAAGTTCAGCTGGTCTATTGACCAAAAGCTATCAGTGTAGATCAGATATGATCACAACTGTGTGAAAACAGACATGGATTTCACTCTGAGGAAGATTCAAGTGTATCACATAATAACAATCTTCGTCCCACCCTCTATCCGGCATCACATACTGACAGTATTCGCCCTGCCCTCTAGCAGCCAAGAGGTGCAATTACACCTCTTATGGACAGTGTCCCTCTAGTGACCAACCAGCACAATAACATCACATAGTGACAGTGTCCACCCTACCCTCTAGTGGCCAGCCAGCGCAATTACACCTCATATGTAGAGTGTTTTCCCCGCCCTCTAGTGGCCAAACAGTACAGTGACATCACATACTGACAGTGTTTGCCCCACCCTCTAGTGGCCAGCAAGCACAATGACATCTCATATGGACAGTTTTGGTACTCTAGCAGCCAGCCAAGGGAATTACATCACATGAGAGTGTGCATTCTATAGCATCCAGTAATTGCAGGTAGGGCTGCAGTTATTGATAATTTTAGTAATCGCGTACTCTACTGAAAAATCGATTTGATTAATGAAGTAATTGGATAAACATATTTGCTTTGTTAAAGTGCAATAAAAAATAAAGAGAAAACAAGACATTTCACTTAATAATGAATGACCAATTGGTTTCCTTTTTTAGATAGGTTATATTTTTAAATTCACAACATACATTTCCAAATTGCAAACACAAATAGAAATAAATAAAACACAAAATAGAATTACCACAAGTAAAAAACAAATTACATTACTTTCAACTTAAAATTTCTTGTAAGTATCAAAAATATAGGGCAATAATCAATAAAAAAGGCATAAACATTGGTTTTATGTTGTGCATCTTAGGTTCTGAACAGGAACAGGTCCATGCAAAAACAGTTCCACACATTTCTGCTGCGAGTGCTTTAAACCGATAGCTCCAGGAGAATCAAGGAAAAGGCCTCCGCATGTGTGTTTGTGTTCCTTTTAAAGGAGCATTTGACTGCAATGCAGGAACATGAGCATGTTAACAAGCTCAGGACTTAGGCTTGCCCTCTTTTTTTGAAGCAATGTTACCTGCAGCTGAAAACAGACAGTCTGGTGGTGTGGATGTAACTGGAATACACAGCAGAGACCTTGCCAGTTCTGCCAGTGTTGGATAGTGCGCTGCATTATTTTCCTATTGCCGTTTTTTTCTCGCACGTTGTCGCTCTTTTCCCTCATCACTTCCATATTACCCGCTTCTCAACTAAAAATCTCCGCGCTGCCTCCTCCTTCCTGTGCGTGAGTAATGTAAGCATGGTGTGCCACATTAAAAGTCATCAGTGCGAAATATCGTGCTCTGAGGTTTAAAATTAAATAAACAAATACTCAAGGCACAGAAAATTACTCGATCACTTTTTGTAATCAAGTAACTCGAATTACTCGAGTAATCGTTTCACCCCTAATTGCAGGTGCATTTCTTTCTGACAGTTTAGTGTTTCTTTATTTATTTATGTGTGTGGAGCCATGAATTTAGGAGCAGTACAGCAGGCCTGAACTCCAATGACCTGTATTATGCATCTATCTAGGTTTCTAATTTATTTGCAGTCAAGTTATGAGATGCCCTGTTATATGAATCCAATAGTTGAGCCCAAATCGAATTTTTGGCCTATCTAGATTGTATCCAGATTGATTTTTGGTAGTCCGGACAGACATGAAATCCAATTTTTGCTAATCTGATCCAAGCCTTCTGATCCAACATTTGGAGGTGGTTTGAAATCCAATTACAATCAGATTTGAACAGATCTGTCTCAGTCCCGATGTTCAGGCCACTCAAATCAGATTTTGAAGTGACTTTCACATCACTTACAAAGAAATAATCAATGACACATCAAATCAGACTGACGGAAGTGCGCAGGTCCAAGAAGTGCGTTTCAGGGTCCAGGTCCCAAAAAACTCCAGCACACTGTCTGACAGAAAGCTGCAAAACTACAAAATCTAATCTAATCTAGAGTCTAATCACAGACATTTGTGACAGCTATAATTGTTTTAACTACTCTAAAATCTTATTTTAATCTTACTTCTTCAATCATTTTATACATAATTTTAATTTTGGAGGCCAAGATGTTGGATGTGGAGGTCCTGGGCTGGTGTGGTTACATGTGGTCTTCTTAGCAATGATGTTACCTCTACAGTACAAGGTACCACAAGCTGTATAATTATAGCTGATGACCCTGCACAATGGCCAAGATTCATAACTGATAATGTATGCTGTGAAATTATTATAAAAGGACCCATGCAATCACAGATATTGAATTCCCCCAAAATTCTGAAAATCCACCTAGAAGACACACAAAAGAGAACTACAGAACCCTGAAAAATGGTGAGTAAATTCTTCAGTCAAGCATGATAATGCCTTAAGCAACTGTCGCTTCTGTACATGGAGGAACATAGCTCATCATTAAAAAAAAAACAAAAAAAAAAACATGAATATTCAAAGGTGCATCATGACCAGTGTTAACTTTGTTAACGATAATTGTGATAAAAAAATATTTGTTGACGACCATTTTTTTCACAATTAAAACAAGAAGAGAACTAAATAAAAACAACTCTTTTAAAATGAAAACTATGACTAAAAGTATTAGACTTTTCATCCACGAATAAAAACTAAACAAAAATGTCACAGAAGGACAAAAATAATGTATTTGTAGTATTGTAGCTCTGTGTTAGTATTGTTGTAGTCCTTGTTGTTATCAGTTTCTTTAAGTATCCAACCCTCTTCTGTTTGTCACTCCCATATCGTCATTGAGTACACCTGTTCCCTATCCTCTTGCAAATTTACCTCCTTATATATAGCCTCATGTATCTAAGTCTAGTCGCTTCATATCAGCGTCTGCTTCCTCTCAAGGACCTTCATCTCATAATATAATGACCAGCCCCCAACAAAGACGAGCAGACTGTATGGATGTGTTGTGTGCAGAGCAGAGAGTCCAGCTCTACCGCAGCAGGTTTTGGGCAGGCCAGATAGTGGAACTACTTCGACGCTGCCTGCCCTGCCTCCCGGTAGAAGAACTGGGCAAACTCCAGCCCCTGTTGGTGTCTGAATGGTGGGACGTGTTCACTGGACCAGTCTCTTCCCCAGCTCGGGAGAATTTGTTGGGGGGGGGGATTATGGGAGTGAGGAAGAGGGAACTAAATTGCACGTCAGACACTTCGTGCTCACCGCAGCAGAGGAACAGGAGTCGTGTAGGGCCGGAGACTCAGACAGCGACGAGCTCAACAGGCCATCTATGTCTCCAGAATGCATCGCGCTGATCCGAGCCGATGACCCTATACGACTCCTGAAGGAGATGGTTGTGCGTGATCACGAGGAGAACGAGGAAGAAGCATCGGAGAGGCGCCACAGCCGTAAAGCCAGAAAGTCTAAGGCAAAGAAGCGCACGTGGCAGGCAGCCGCAGCACTGGAGCTCAGCGCAAAGGGGAATGCGCTGCCTCCTGCTCCTGTCTGTGTGAAAGCTCCGCCATCTGTCTGCGTGGAAGCTCCGCCTCCTGTTTGCGCTGAAGCTTCACCCACTGGCAAGGGCATAGCAGCAAATTCGGGGCCCTGTACACTCTCAATGTCAGTGGGCCCCTATAAATGCCAGTAAGCGAGGCACATGAGCAAAAAAAAGGAGGGTATTTATTTAAATAAAAAAGCATAAATAAGGTTTTAAGCTACAAACAGATCAGATTATGTTGATGTAGCTATTTACATGTTGATATATGCGGCAGAAATATTGCTGGGTGGATAACTTATTAAGTGTCAGCACAGAGTTTCACTTTTAGCTCTGCTGTGTTAGTAGACAATAGGCTATAGCACATGCACTGAACCAACAGACTAACTTACTTTAATCTTAAGGTAAACAACTCATTTACAATTCTACCAGTCAGCAGCTAACTATCTCACTCTCTCTCTGTCTCTGTCTCTGTCTCTGCTGCTCCAGCTGCACCAGAGCCACTGTTTGTTTCTGAAACTGGTTAAAGTTGATAACTAACGTTAGCGGCTCATAATTGTCTTTATACTTACAACCGCAAGCAGCCTGGTTGGTAACTAACTAAACTAACGACTTCACGTGAGCCTACAAAAATCAGCAGCAGCTGTCTGGAGTGGACTACTTTAACTTTAATTGGACTTTGCATAACAAGCAAACTCGGTTCACCTTTGGGAAAAAAAGCCGTCAACAGCTGTCTCCCCTCATTCTGCCTTCTTTCTTTTTCCTCCCTTTCTTTCTTCTTTTGAAATCCTGATTTCTGCTTTTTGGGCAGCATGATGTGTAGCCCCCAGGTCATTAATCTAGGCTCACTAACGTTACACTTGTCGCTAGTCGCTGTTGGGCGGACTAAACCATTTTGGGCCTCCAAGAGGGGGCTCCCAGAATGTCCAATATGTTGAGAGGACTGACTAAAGTTCATTCCCTCAGTTGATATTGTCAATATATTTGAAATATGATTTAATAAATAATTAATTTGAGGGCCCAATTCATTCGAAATAAAAACAACCAAAAAAAATAATTCAGAATTTTATGGGCCCCTCTCCCTACTCGGGCCCTGGGTAGTCAGGTCCACTTTTCCCCCCACTACCACGCCCATGCCCACTGGTCCTGTCTGCACAGAAGTTCTGCCTCCTGTCGTTGCAGAATCTTTGCCCACTGGTCCTGTCTGCACAGAAGCTCCGCCCACTGGTCCTGTCTGCGTGGAAGCTCCACCCACACTCCTCTCCGAGTGCGCCGATGATGCCACGCCCCTCTACGAGCACACGTTAAGGGAAACAGCAACACAGACACACAACCCGGCCACTAGTCCGAGTCCCAACTTGGGTCAGACTCAGGTCCCAGGTCCTGGAATGCATGCGGGTTGCGTGTCCCCCCTCCCTCCCTTTCCGTTTGGAGTACCCCCCATCCCACCCTTGCTGGGGGGGGGGTGTTTCCTGAGGCATCTATCCCAGGATGCTCTGGTTGGTTTTGCCTGGTTGATTATTAATGAACATTGGCAGCGCTTGGCTCTGAATCTGGTTCTACGGACTCTTATTTTGCTTGGGGCTAAACCGCACTGATTGTGGACAATGACATTTTGGTTCTTGGTTCTGACGGTTCTGTTTGTCTTGTTTTGTATTTTCTTGGGTTTTCCTTTTGCAATATCATTTTGTGATGCCTTGTGGTCGAGGCATTTTAGGGGTGGGGTTATGTAGTATTGTAGCTCTTTGTTAGTATTGTTGTAGTCCTTGTTGTTAGTCTCTGTCTCTTTAAGTATCCAACCCTGTTCTGTTTGTCACTCCCATGTTGTCATTGAGTACACCTGTTCCCTTTCCTCTTGCTAATTTACCTCCTTATATATAGCCTCATGTATCTAAGTCTAGTCGCTGGTCATTTTGTCTGTTTATCTGTTTTCTTCAGTTTACATGTTTGCTGGAGTCACTTTGTTTCACTTTGTATTATATTTGTTAGCACTTATTAAATTTGCATTCAACACTTCATATCAGCGTCTGCTTCCTCTCAAGGACTTTCATCTCATAACAGTATTTTTCCAGTAATCCACTTTTTTAAAAAATAAACTGTACCACATCCTTACGTTTGACTTCCTCAAAGCAGCTTAAGCTTCCCTGCCACACTGGTGAAGTTTAACCACACAATGTGCCAAACATGCCACAGCTTGGATGGAAAAGAAGAAGCAATTTATGGAGTAATTTCACTTTTGCTGCTACAGAAAACAAAATGGAGTGCAAAGTTTGTGGATTGAAAATAACTGGGAAAAACATGACAAACCTCAAGATCACCATGATATTTACAAAAAGGTATGCTAACATAGCCAATGTAGCTAGCTAGTTAGTGTAAATGTTAACTAGCTAGCTAATGATGATGAATATGTATATCGTTTGATATGTTTCATTTTTTAATTTTTCAAATGTCTAAAGGATATGTGTAATCCGTTATTATCTTAGGTGTTTAGGTTAAACAGATCACAAACACATTTAACTGGAGCCGTGAAACACACACACATATCTGTTGCATTTTAAATATAATCACATAATGAAATGTAAGGTACATAAGCCATGGTAGTCAACATTAAGTGCAAATTAATGTTAATGCCTGCAGGAACGAGTAAAAGAAATGAGACAATGCCAGCACACAGTAGAAACTAAAACTAGACTAAAATGTTTTCAGTTTTCATGAACTAAATGACTAAAATGTGACTAAAACTAATATACATTTTAGTCAGAAGACTAAGACTAAAACTAAATCAAAATCGCATGTCAAAATTAACACTGATTATGACAATATGACAAACTGGGATGGGCTGTGGAGGAGACTGCACACCAAGACAACAACAAATCAAAGACAGCAGTACTTGATGCAGATTGAGATTAAGAATGGGAAAGGTGTCAAAAGAAGAGTCATTGTCATAATTTATTTAGCAGAATGCAATCTGGACCACAAGTGAGTTGTATGACCCTCGCAATGGGAATTTTCTGGCACAAGTGGAAATGATGGCACAGTTCAATTTAGTTATGAGTGAACACATGAGGGTACAAATCCAAGAGGCAAAAGTGCATTACTTGAGTGGAACCACTCAAGTATTCAAAATTAAATAATTGCCCTAATTGGAAACAAGTTACTTGAAGAGTATAAGGGAATTCTGTTTGTCTTTATATGTTTTATAAAACTTTACATGCATTGCATTGTATTACATAACTAATTCACCTGTCTTTGGAAATGGAGGACATTTTGTGGCCTTTGCTGAAGTCAAGGTTCGCAAACAGCACTTGTAGATATTTTACACATTATGACCTCAAAGGTTAATGTTATTTGTTTGTGTACTTTTATTTTTGTTGGATTTTAAAATTACTACGCAACTTGCACTCTTCATAGGATGCTTGTGTTCTTTTTTGCATAGGAGAGCCCCGACACCTTACGAAGAAAACTCATTTCAGCCGCTTGTATTCGCGATCTCATTCTTTCGGTCATTACCCAAAGCTCATGACCATAGGTGAGGGTTGGAATGCAAACTGACCAGTAAACAGAGAGCTTTGCCTTCTGACTCTACTCTCTCTTCACCAAGACAGACCGGCACAGAACCCGCATCACTGTGGATGCTGAACCGATCCATCTGTCGATCTCCCGTGCCCTCTTACCCTCACTCGTGAACAAGACCCCGAGATACTTAAACTCTCCACTTGAGGCAAGGACACCCTCCCAACCTGGAGAGAGCAATCCACCTTTTTCCGGCTGAATACCATGGTCTCAGATTTGGAGGTACTGATTCTCATCTCGGCTGCTTCACAATCAGCTGCAAACTGGTCCAGTGACAGCTGGATGTCCTGTTCTGATGAAGCCAGCAGGACCACATCATCTGCAAAAAGCAAACATGGAATCCTGAGGTCACCAAACTGGACACCTTCCACCACTTGGCTACGCCGAGAAATTCTATCCATAAAAATTATGAACAGAATCGGTGACAAAGGGCAGCCCTGGCGGAGTCCAACCTCAACTGGGAACCAGTCTGACTTACTGCTGGCAAAGCGAACCAAGCTCCTACTTCGCTTGTATAGGGACTGAATAGCCCTTAGCAAAGAGCCTCATATCCCACACTCACGGAACACCCCCCACAGGATACCCCGAGGGACACGGTCTAATGCCTTCTCCAAATCCACAAAGCACATGTAGATTGGTTGAGCAAACTCCCATGAACCCTCTAGGACCCCGTCAAGGGTAAAGAGCTGGTTCAGTGTTCCACGACAGGGACGGAACCCACACTGTTCCTCTTGAATCTGAGATTTGACTATCAATCTGACTTTCTTCTCCAGTCCTTCTCCTATTGTGACCAGTCCCCCTTTATTTATTGTTAAATGTTGTTTCATATTTATTGTGACCAGTCCCCCTTTCTTTGTTTTGTATTTATTGTGACATGTCCATTCTTTATTTATAGGTTTGTATTGTTTTGTATTTATTGTGACCTGTCCCCCCTGTATTTGCACTGTCCAATACAATGGTGCTTGAAAGTTTGTGAACCCTTTACAATGTTCTATATTTCTGCATAAATATGACCTAAAACATTATCAGATTTTCACACAAGTCCTAAAAGCAGATAAATAGAACCCAGTTAAACAAATGGTGTAAACAAATTTAGACATGGTCATTTATTTATTGAGCAAAATTATATTTTATTAATATAAAGTGTAGGTGAACAGTGAGTCTATGCTGTGGTTCCTGTAGGCTTTGGACAGGCAGGATGGTGAGGCATAGGGTTTTTTGCTGTGGCTTAGGGATGGGGGTGGGGGATGGGCTTTGATGCAGAGCAGGCCCCCAAGCCTTATTTTGCTGGGGGCCTACTAATGCCTTGAAATGGCCCTGGCAGTCGTGGTACATTCTTAAATCAGACCAAACAGTCCTGTCAACAGATCTGATTTGAGAAACTAATCTGATTTGCCTGCAGTGTGAATGTAGCCTACATGGATGCTCCATGATGAAATGTAAAGTCTATAGATGTGCTGTACCAGCCAAAAAATCATAATTAGGTTTTGAGTACATTTGTACAATTAATTTAATTTTAGTTAGCATTACACTGATACAGAACATACTGATGCAGTACCAAGTTCTACCACATACAGATTCCTTTTGGCGGTGATCAAAATATATGCCAAATATAATCAGTGATCAGTGACACCAGAGACATTTTGTACAAATTATACAACTATCATTCAGTACAGATTCTCTAAGAATGTCATGATGTTATCATATAAACTGACATGTCAAAGGTCATGGGACAGCAGTGTGTAAATTGATCAAGTGGCTTTATACCCTTCGACCATTGCAGACCATTTGTCTATCTCTGTTCTTCAATGGTCAGGACTCTCACAGAGCAGGTATTATTTGGCTGTTGGATCAACCTCAGCGCTGCAGTGACACTGATGTGGTGGTGGTTTGTTAGTGTGTGTTGCGCTGGTATGATTTAATCAAACTCAGCAGATTTGTTGATGTTTTTAATGAACATCAACAGATGAGCTACTGTGTCCTACTTTACAAGGTGCCACATAAGAAAACACACACACACATTAACTATGGGGTGGGAAACTCCAGTCCTGGAGGGCCAGATTCCTGCACAGTTTGGTGATCTACCTGATCAAACACACCTGATTCAACTCAGCAGGCAATTAATTAGCAGGTTTAATTTTATTGTCAGAGCACAAACATCACCAAACTCTACTGGACACCAGCCCTCCAAGACTGGAGTTGCCCACCCCTGCATTAACTGAAAGACACAGGCCAAACTGTTTGAAACTATATACAGATGCTGGTCAAATTAGAATTTCAGGAAAAGTTTATTTATTTCAGTAATTCCATTCAAAAAGTGAAACTTGTATATTATATTCATTCATTACACACAGGCTGATATATTTCAAATGCTTATTTCTTTTAATTTTGATTATAACTAGATTAGAGTATTACTTAAGACCAATACAAAAAAAAGGATTTTTAGAAATGTTGGCTAACTGAAAAGTATGAACATGAAAAGTATGAGCATGTACAGCACTCAATATTTATTTGGGGCTCCTTTGGCCTGGATTACTGCAGCAATGCGACATGGCATGGAGTCTATCAGTCTGTGGCACTGCTCAGGTGTTATGAGAGCCCAGGTTGCTTTTAAAGTGGCCTTCAGCTCTTCTGAATTGTTGGGTCTGGCGTATCGCATCTTCCTCTTCACAACAACCCATAGATTTTCTATGGGGTTAAGGTCAGGCGAGTTTGCTGGCCAATTAAGAACAGGGATACCATGGTTCTTAAACCAGGTACTGGTAGCTTTGGCACTGTGTGCAGGTGCCAAGTCCTTCTGGAAAATGAAATCAGCATCTCCATAAAGTTGGTCAGCAGCAGGAAGCATGAAGTGGTAGACGGCTGTGTTGATTTTGGACCTCAGAAAACACAATGGACCAACACCAGCAGATGACATGGCAGCCCAAACCATCACTGACTGTGGAAATTTTACACTGGATCTCAAGCAACATGGATTCTGTGCCTCTCCTTTCTTCCTCCAGACTCTGGGATCTTGATTTCCAAAGGAAATGCAAAATTTACATTCATCAGAGAAAATAACTTTGGACCACTCGGCAGCAGTCCTGTCCTTTTTGTCTTTAGCCCAGGCAAGACACTACTGACGCTGTCTCTTGTTCAAGAGTGGCTTGACACAAGGAATTTCATTTTCCAACAGGACTTGGTAACCAACACATAAAATCCAATCTGACCCATAAACTGAACTACAAGTTCATTAATTCACTTTGAATCAGATTCCATCTACAAATGTGGACTGAATCCACTCAAAGTTAAGGCACTCTTCTTGAGTGAAGGTCTCAGAAGATCTGTGGGTCAGTTACCAGAACCTACAAGTGTTTTTAGGCAATAAACAGTATGCAGTATGTAAGAAATCATCTGAATGGAATGTGGAATGATCTAAATAACATGAATGTATTTAATTGTGCAATAGGTAAATCTAAAGTGAATTCTGGTGCACAATGATACTGGTACATAGTTAATAATTTGGACATTGTTAAAAAATCCAGAAATAAGAATCTGTGAACTCACATCATATTGGACCACATAATTTTACACTTCCCCCACTTCCAATCCCACCATAAAACCCAAATCCAGCATACAGAGGCTGAGTGAAGGTGGTGTGGACTGACTACTATTCTCTCCATGATGCTTCCCTGGATCAGATGCCCACCAACGACCAGCTACTGTGGCCTGCTCCAGATACCCTACTCTACTGCCCACATTGGAGTTCAAATGGACTTTCTGTTCGTTATCATTGCACCCACTATCATCATCATTCCTGTCCCACTACTGTCACCATATCAGCTCACCTGAACTTTACAACAAGATCATATGATTATGATTCATCACACACTTAGAATTAGCAGACCAGAGGAGGATGGGTCCCCCATGTGAGTCTGGTTCCTCCCAAGGTTTCTTCCTCCAGCTCTGAGGGAGTTTTTCCTTGCCACTGTCGCCGTTGGCTTGCTCACCGGGGATTAGGGATTAATGATTTTATGTCTGTTATTGCAAACCCTGTAAAGCTGCTTTGTGACATCAGTTGTAAAAAGTGCTTTATAAATAAAATTTGATTGATTGATTGATTGATTGATTGATTGTATGCAGGAGGTTCATTGTGTCAGGGATGCTGTAGAAAGACAGAGTTCCTGCACTGTGATCTACAAACACGCCTATTCTGGATGAGGACGGTGGTTCTCTGATTGGAGTCTTAATGTTGTTGTTCCAAAAAGAGAGAGGGAGAACACTGCAGACTCCAGGACTATTCATTGTATCCAAACCAGCACTCGTTTCCTGCTGATCCCTTTATATGAGACTGATATTAACAGCATTCCCCATAAATTAGTCTTCCATTCAACCTCCCAGTAACAGCGGCCAGTCACTCTCTCCTTACACAACACCTGACTGGAGGAATCAAATCTATGTGGATCAACTGAGTATGGCTGGAATGTGTCACTGCGTGTAACCACACTGTTCTTCTCAGACAGAACAAGGTAGTAATTTACTGTGTCATGATCCAGAGTCAGCTCACAACAATCTGAAAAGAAGACATTCAGGTTTTTAAGTTTTTCATATCAGAACAGGTTCTAGATCAGCACTCTGTCCTGTATTCACAAAATTTCTGAGAGTGTTTCATTTAAACATTTTTATACTTTACATTTTGGAGGTATGAAAAACTTGTTGCTTTATATATGAAATGTAATTTGTTTTACACACACAGGTAATTTAAGTCTCTTACCAATCCAAAAACTGTGAAATAAGACAACCCAGTCAGTTTTTTGTGGACTGTCATGGTCAAAAAACATGAATTAATTTGGCTAAGGCAAAAAAGGGGAGTCATTAGAATTAACTTGAACACAGCTTGTAAATATGAGGTGACCACTTTGTGACCAAGTGCTTCTTCAAACTCAGTCAGTACAACTGAGGAATATAAAAACAAACCTCCTAAAAGACGGATTCTAACTGTCAGTGAAAAGCAGATGGGAAAATACATGTATGTCAGCAATTTCTGCAAGAAACTCGAATTAGCTCGAATTAGAGTTCAAATTTCTCATTCCACCTTAAATGGTGCAGCATTTGCATTCATTTATCATGGACTTAAAGACTCTGTGTGTACTGATCACTGTATGATGTGCTGGTTAGTGTTGTGTTGTTGTGTTTGTGTTACGTGGTTATAACACTGACGTGATTATAATCTGCTTTAGAGTGGCTGAATATGGGCTTACGGTGCTGTTTTGCTCTTACAGTGAGGAAAATAAGTATTTGAACACCCTGAGAAGTTCTCCCACTTAGAAATCATGGAGGGGTCTGAAATTTTCATCTTAGGTGCATGTCCACTGTGAGAGACATAATCTAAAAGAAAATAATCCAGAAATCACAATGTATGATTTTTTAAATAATTTATTTGTGTGTTACTGCTGCAAATAAGTATTTGAAAACCTGCTAATCAGTAAACATTCTGGCCCTCAAAGACCTGTTAGTCCGCCTCTAAAAAGTCCACCTCCACTCCACTTATTATTCTAAATTAGCAGCACCTATTTGAGGTAGATAGCTGCATAAAGACACCTGCCCCCCCACACAATCAGTACGACTCCAACTACTAACATGGCTAAGACCAAAGAGCTGTCCAAAGACACCAGAGACAAGATTGTAAACCTTCTCAAGGCTAAAAAGGGCTACGGGGCAATTGCCTAAAATCCCTAAAAAATCCCTATAGAAAATCTTTGGAGGGAGCTCAAACTCCATGTTTCTCAGCGACAGCCCAGAAACCTGGCTGATCTGGAAAAGATCTGTGTGGAGGAATGGGCCACAATCCCTGCTGCAGTGTGTGTAAACCTGGTGAGAAACTACAGGAAACGTTTGACCTCTGTAAAGGCTACTGTCATTGATTTTGACATGTGTTCAAACACTTATTTGCAGCAGTAACACACAAATAAATTATTTAAAAATCATACATTGTGATTTCCAGATTTTTTCTTTTAGATTATGTCTCTCACAGTGGACATGCACCTAAGATGAAAATTTCAGACCCCTCCATGATTTCTAAGTGGGAGAATGTGCAAATTCGCAGGGTGTTCAAATACTTATTTTCCTCACTGTATATGTGAGTGGAGATAGTGGTGGGGACTCAAGTTGCTGAGAATCGATGTGGAGTCATCACTAAGAGGAGAGACTGTGATGATGGCAGAGCTTAATTCTCATTGGTTAGCATCTCTGTGGAACTTATTGGAAGAGGAGGTGGGGTGAGCAGGAATAGACACTCAAATGAACTGTTCTGAGCAGGAGTGTTTAGATTATGTGGGTGTGTGCTGTATACATACAGTGTAGAAAATCATCTCTGATCTTTGGCTCTGAAGGTACGATCATCTGAACTGCTGCCACTGTTAAGACATAGAAACAAGATGATCCAACAGAATACAAAAGGTACACCAGAAGCTCTTCCACCGTTTTTTGTGTTTAATGTAATACTGGCATCACTGAACACCATATAACCTACACACAGCCTGAGAACCTTCATTGTTGTGTCCATTTAAGTGGGGTGTGAGTAGTTCTAGGATTGGTAAAATGGAACACTAGGCAGTGGTAAAATGCCAAAAAATGTAGGTATCAGAAAAGTCTTTAGGTACTTATTAATCAAACTTCTGTTTTAACCTCCCTGATCCATCCAGGTTGGGGTGAGACACTTAGGGTGTTTTCACACCAGCACTATTTGGTCTGGTTAAAATGGACTTTGGTTTGTTTGCTCACTTGGTGCGGTTCATTTTGTCAGGTGTGATAACAGTAATCAAACTCTGGTGTGTATCCAATGAACCGTACTGAGACCTGTGACAGGAGGTGGTCTTGGTCTGGTCCCAAACAAGCACAGGTGCGGTTAGACTAAAACTGTACTTTTGCTGCTGTCACGCGTCACTAAGCCACCACATAGACTCTGTCTTACATGAGATATGTGAGGGCTTTCAAGTCAGTTAAACAGCAGAATGTAGGCGTGGCTCAGGACCGTGCAGCAGCTGTGAGACAGCAGGTGAACGTCAGATGGCAACAGCAACAGGACAGTGACAGCTCTGCTGTTGCTGCTGTAGTGTTTACTTTCCTGCTCCAGTGCCAGACAGCTCTGACCAATCAGAGGACACAATGTGTTCATTTGGACTGTTGGGGCGCAATTTGGTGCATTTAGGTTTTTGTCTGTGTGAAAACAATCCAAATAGCAAGGGAAATGCTAAAAGTTAAACAAACTCATTCTGATTTGGACCAGAGAAACAACTAAAGGTGTGAAAATGCCCTTAATGGCAATTGGACAGATGGCTTTTTCTCAACCAGATAAATAAAAATGATAAATCTTCTCAACAGGTATGTTTTTGCCCTTTATCATATTTGGAATAACAGATAAAAATATTTTAACATGACAATCTCTCAAAAAATGTCCTCATATGAACACAAACCTCCTGGGAACTTTTCTCTAGTCTGTCATTATTCAAATCTGTATCAAAATAGATCCATCCAAAGACGCCCAGCTCCTCTTATTCTTTGAGGATATTTTGCTGGATTCCTCCATACAGAATTCCTCGAGTCACTCTTTGAGTTCATAGAGAGACTTCCCCACTCTACTGAATAACTGGTGATTGATGGTGATAGGCGAGTCATCTCCAAAAGAGACACACAGAGACTGGAAACTCTACAAAGAGATAAAAGTAAAGAATATTTTTTTAAATGTACTTAGAATTTTTTTAACACAGTAAGCTATTAAAAATAAATTATTATAGTGGCCTGACAAGTGTCACAAACTTCAAGGGGAAAGAGAAAATGGGTAAAACAAATGATAATCCACTTTTTTTCTGCTCTGCCGTCTTTTAGGTAGGCTGTTCCAAATAGTGCTACCAGAGTGACTAGCCATACTCTGATAATGTTCATATTTTTTAAACTCTATAAAGTTATACAGAATTTAATCTCTCTACCTTTTTGTGTGAACACCAGTGCAGCCTAACATTGATGTAATATTGACTGCTGAGACTCCTTACTGCTGAGATCTCTACATGATGAGATTCCTACCTGCTTTAGACAGCTGCTCAACAAAGTACCAATACAACCTTCTCCAGATTACCTACCTGGCCTCCATTACCAACTACAATGAAGTTTACACTAGAATTCCCAAACTGACGAAAATTTGTGTCATGATATTAGGGTGTCTGCAGGGTCTCTCCCTCTCTTAACCCCCCGCTCAGGAATGTGACACATTCACACCTCGCTGCACTGCTTGTTGTTATGCAAAATAAGCGCGTCTTCCCCCCAGTCTCTCACACAGACACAAAACTCCCTCTCACAGTCAAGAGTTTTACTCTTTCCACAAAGTTTGAAGGAAAAAAATATTTATATATAATTATCGAGCAGGAATCATGCTGTACACACACATGCGAGCCGAGCCGAGCGGCCGGCCGAACACACGTGAGCTTCTGTGAAAGCTGATACACGCTGAAGCTCAGTTGTACAGAAAAAATAAAGCATATTTCATTGTTATAATTTAGAATAAAATGTAATTTCAGTGGAGACTGTCACTGCTTGTACATATAATACTAATTATAATTATAATTACCCCTCCTTGAACTGCCACCTTACAGCGGTGGAGGGGTTTTGCGTGCTTGAATGATCCTAGGGGCTATGTTGTCTGGGGCATTATGCCCCTGGTAGGGTCTCCCATGGCAAACAGGTCCTAGGTGACAGGCCAGACAAAGAGCAGTTCACAAAACCTTTATGGAAACACCAACTAAAAAATCTGTGACGTTGCCCGGTACGGCGCAGCCGGGGCCCCACCCTGGAGCCAGGCCCGGGGTTGGGGCTCATATGCGAGTGCCTGGTGGCCGGGCCTTTGCCCACGGGGCCCGGCCGGGCCCAGCCCGAACTGGCGACTCCTGTGGGTTCACCACCCACAGAGGCAACCGTAAGGGGCCGGTGCAATGTGGATTAGGTGGCAGCCGAAGGCGGGGTCATCGGCGACCTGATTCTCGGACAAGGCAGCTAGCTGTTGGGACATGGAATGTCACCAGGCTAGGGGGAAAAGAGCCTGAGCTTGTGCGGGAGGCTGAGAGGTACCAGCTAGATATAGTTGGGCTCACCTCCAGGCACAGCATGGGCTCCAGAACCCAGCTCCTTGAGAGGGGCTGGACTCTTCATTTCTCTGAAGTTGCCCATAGTGAACGGCGGCGGGCCGGTGTGGGTGTGCTTATAGCTCCCCAGCTTAGCCGCTATGTGTTGGAGTTTACCGCGGTGAACGAGAGGGTTGCCTGTCTTCGCCTTCGGGTTGG
>BRDA01024015.1:0-16789 GCA_036984385.1 Crenuchus spilurus
ATTAGATGTTGGCACCTCCACATCATTGCATTCAGTTTTTATTCACAATTTGTTTAGTGTCCCAACTTTTTTGGAATCCGGTTTGTAAAACCATCATAAGCTTATCCAAGTCTAACAGTGGTGTTCTGTGTTCTTCTAGCATCCATTGAACACATTTCCCTAAAATAAATAAAAGGATTAGCAGTAATATTTTAATACTGACTTTATTACTCATTTACCCTCCAGTTCAGCCATGTCTGACCAGCAACATCAATCCAGGAACCAACACCATCCAAAGCACGAAAGGAGAGACTGGAGCAGAGAGAGAGAACAGAGGGATGAGAAGTATAGAAAGGAGAGGAGCACACGGTATGATGACGAGGGAGAGAGGAATGGCAGGGACAAACAAAGGAGGATGTATATGCACCCAACGCATCCTACCTATGGTGCAGAAGAGGACATCTATGACCATCAGAGAGTGTAAGAGATCACACTGATACAGCCAATGCTTTAAAATGATCACGTCACTTAAACCTGTCATTTCCTTACTTATGTAGGAACACAGACACATCAACCTACAAGACAGCACACGGAGAGGCTCTGTACAATCTAAGATATATTCTAACATCCAGAGGTTTGTATGGTCTTTTATGACATTTATTTGAGGATAAATTAAAGAGTTCATCGTACATTCTTATATATTTTCCTAAAAGTCTATGTTTTTAATATTTGTGGAGTTTTATGCAAGTTCATTGATTTTCATGCAACTCTGATTTTCCGTGATCATTAATGGGGCAGTTCATAGTTTTGAGATATAAGCCAAATCTAAGACCATGGTACTCAGCTGAGAAAAGGTGGAGTGCTTTCTCCAGGTTGGGAGGATGTTCTTGCATCAAGTGGAGGAGTTTAAGTATCTTGGGGTCTTGTTCAGGAGTGAGGGTAAGAGGGAGCGGGAAATCGACAGGCGGATCAGTCCAGCATCCGCAGTGGTGCAGGCTTTGTGCCGGTCTGTCTTGGTGAAGAGAGTTGAGCCAGAAGGCAAAGCTCTCTGTTTACCAGTCAGTTTACGTTCCAACCATCACCTGGTCATGAGCTTTGGTTAGTGACTGAAAGAATGAGATCACAGATACAAGCAGATGAAATGAGCTTTCTTTGTAAGGTGTCTGGGCTCTTCCTTATAGGGTGAAGAGTTCAGACTTCCAGGAAGGGCTCAGAGCATTGTTCCCTCTAAGCTGCGCGCGTGCGCAATTGTGCACTGCAGACACGGTCTCCGCGCACAGAAAATCTGCGCTGCGCACAAAAAAATCCAACCTGAATTTAAAATAAAATAAACACATAATTCAGTCTGTACTATTTTACAATGTGAAGCAGTGAGTGACCGGTGACTGGCTGCTCCAGCCAACGATGCGATTCACAAACTTATTTACGCAGCTGGTATGACAGCGTCCTTACGTTCCGCCACACGTGTGTGTCAGCTAGCAAAGCGGTGTGGCCAGGGTTGCCAGGTTCACGAATTTCACGCTAAATTAGGCTTGTTTAAAAAGCTCACAGTGGTTCAAGGCACTGCTCAGAGAGTTTCTGTTTGCTCAGACACATAAAAAATTAGAGGGAACATTGGCTCAGAGTAGAGCCGCTGCTCCCCCATGTCGAGAGGAGCCAGTTGAGGTGGTTCGGACACCTGGTACGGATGCCTCCTGGTTGCCTCCCGGGTGAGGTGTTCCATTTCCAGTTGGGAGGAGACCCCGGGGAAGACCTAGGACACACTGGAGAGATTATGTCTCTCAACTGGCCTGGGAACATCTTGGAATCCTCCCATATGAGCTGGAAGAGGTTGCTGGGGAGAGGGATGCCTGGTCTACTTTGCTTGGGTGTGGAAAATGATGGATGGATGGAGCCATGTCAGTGTGATTTTTATTGTAATTTATGAAAAAAAAATAATGACAAGCCTAATTCAAATATAAACAATTTTAGAACAATTTTAACACAAGAAAAGCTGGGACAGGAGCATGTTTACTACAGCATTACATCACCTTTCATTATAATTATACTTCTCATTTGAGAATTGAAGATGCTAATTGTACTAATTGTGGAAGGTTGAATTTTTTCCTATTGTTGCACTTGAGCCGCTCATCAGTCCATCAAACAGATTTCAGTTTTTATTGCATTTTTACAAAGTGTCCCAACTTTTTTGGAAACAGGGTTTGTATTTCAAAAATGAGTTGCTTTAAAATTTTGTTCACTCATGTCTTTGTATGTTGGTCATCAGCTATTTGTGTGTCATATCCTAGGATCTGATTATGTTTTTAATACTACACAGGCATTTGCCAAATAATGGAATTCTTCTTAAACTTGTTGATTGTCATCTGTGCTGGAGTGCCGTACAGTAACAAGGAGCAGTATCGGGACCTTGCCAGCTTGGGTGGGCTTTACTACTACTATTTCGGAGGTGCACAAACATTCACAACACAGGAGGCGACAAAGGTAAAGCAGCTCGATGATCTCTTCTACCAGCTCAAGATACCCCCTTACATCTTCGGCCTGCTATGTGGTGGGGTACTGATGGCCTACGCCTTGGCCATGTTGGCGCTTGGCCTGTTCCGGGTGCCCTTCCGCTGGCCCCTGGTGCTGCTGTTTGAGGCTGTGCTGGATGGACTGATAGGTCTGGGTTACATCCCTGGTGTGGCTTTCTACTTTATCAAGCTCCAGGAGACGTACAGCAGTGCCGTCTGCAAGGAGAGAGAAAATATGTACAAGAGCAAAGGCATGAGGGTGTCTGAGTGTAGTTTCAGTGGGACAGACATAGCAGGAGGGATCTTTGGGGTGCTTGGGGTCATTATTTTCTTCCTCAGTGCTGTGCTGGCTCTGCGAGCATTTAGAGAAGTTAGGAAGCTGAAGCAGCAAAGGACAGCAACTAAAAGACTATCTCAGGCCTCCACCAACATTCACCCACATTCCAATGACGGCAGTGTACAAACACAGCAGATAAACCTGTAGGGAAGGGGGGAACATTACAGAACAGTACAGATGAGCTAGAACATTCTACAATCACAGTCAGAACGAGATCCTGCACGTTGGTCAAAAGTTTGGGTGTGTTGGCTTTGTGTACTGGCTTCAACAGCTCAATATTTTATTGTGGGATCCACTTTTTGTGACATTTTAGCCCTTAATCCAGATATATTAAACCTGCAGTAGGTGGGATTCTACTTACCTAAAATAAGTCCAAACAACAAACTCAGATGTCTGTCACATGATCACACTGCATTTTGCCACTCAGTCAGCTTAGACATGTCCAAATTTAGTTTCTTTAGCTTAAGACTGGAGCTGTGAGGCTAACATTGCTCACAATAGAACTCAATAAGCTTTAAATAAATATCACTAAACTGACAAAACGGCTCCCAGTTGGTTGCTGTTTTTGTGCAGGCCAGTCTTTACAATGTTGCCAAATGTTTGAAACCCTGAATTTCTTTAGCCTGGATGTAAATGGACAGGGTGAACTCAACAGGCAGATATATATGTACGTGCATTGATTTTGTTCACATCACAAAAACAATGAATGAAAAATAGCTGTTTTTATTGTTTAATTACCACATTAACTCTGTTGACTGTCTGTGAAACTTGTTTACATGCTGTAGTTTTTGTATAGCATAAATGTTTCTATACTGTAGACTTTCCATAATATGTGCCCTTTAAATGATTACTGGACAGAGTGTAATATTCTGAATGTTAACACTGATAACAAAGAAAAAGGAATCTTACCAACTGGTAACACATTACTGTTAATCATGTGTGCATGGATCAGATCAACTATTTAATTTTTTAATATTTTGAGCTTTGACAGTGAAATCACAGCTATAATATAAAAGGTCACCGGATTTCTTGCTCTAAACATGTTTTGTTTCAGGTCTTTGTTTCTTCAAGCATTGTAAAGTAAGTTTAAAGTGTAGAGTTAAATGCACAGCTTTTTTACACTTTTAATAAATATAAATTTTTTATGAATATGTTTTCAGTGCTGTACTTACTTGTGCACAAAAGTAACATCCTGAAAATTCCAACTAGGATATAAATGAGTACACTCAAAGCTCACCGGATCAGTGTCACGTAAAGATTTCCATACCTGTAAGCATTATTCTACTGCCTGTCCAGCAACTGAAACAATGATGCTCAGTCTAATCAGTGAATTCAGTTCTGTTATATAAATCAAAGCAGTAATCTGTTATGGTCATAATTTAATTAAAAAGGAAAACATTATACATTTATATTCATTACATGTAAAGTGACATATCAAGCTTTTTTTTTTTTTTTTGCTTATAGCTCATGATAATGTGGTAGGAACGGGCACATGAGCAACAGGGATGAAAACCTTGACAGAATTGTCAAGAAAAAATGATTTAAGAACTTGGGAGAGCTGAGAGGACTGAGGTTGGCATCAGTGCATAAAGAGCCACCATTAACAGATGTCTCCAGGAAAACGGCTACGACAGCTGAATTCCCAATAGCAAGTCACTCCTGAACCAGAGACAACAGAAGTGTGTTATCTGGGATAAGGAGTAAAAGAACTGGACTGTTGCTCAGTGGTCCAAAATCCACTTTTTTGGATGCCATGTCATCTGCTAGTGTTGGTTCATTCTGTTTTATCAAGTCCAAAGTCAATGCAGCTGTATACCAGATTTTAGAGCACCTCCTGCTTCCATCTGCTGACAAGCTTTACAGATATGCCAATTACTTTTTAGCACCTGCTCACAGTGCCTAAACAACTACCAAATGGTTTGCTGACCCATCATATTATAGATTACATTGTAGTACAATGGATCAACATTAAAACAAAAAAGGCTTTACCTGTAATGAACATAAAATATAGAGTTTACCTTTTTTAAATTATGAATAAAAGCTTTTGCACATATATACACACAGTACAACACTAAGCATTAGAATATTGTAAAAAAAAAAGTTTGTGTTAATTAAAAAAAAATTAATTACGTGTAATGTGACATATTTCAAGCCTGTTTTAGAAATCCAGTCTGGAGTACATTACTATTCAGTAATAATGGTGCTATTGTACCACCATTCCAACTCTATTAGTCTGACCTGCATGAAAAGGTAACCGTAGCATAAAAACAACTTCTGCTAAAAAGTCGCAGTAATTGCAGAATGGAAACTATTTTGGTGAAAATGGGCTGATCTGTAAATTCTAACAGTCAAAGGTAAGTTACCTGGAAAGTTAATTAGTCACGCATTCACCCAGTGACCAACCCAACAACCTCTTCAGCACAACTGGAACTGACAGCTGGCATGTAAATCAGGACCAGTTTGCTGTAACTATAGCAAGAGGAGTTACATGGTAAAGAATTCCATGCACAGGTTTGTCTCCTTAATATCAATGTCTGCAGTAAAAAAAAATACAGCTTATATTACATTAACAGTGTCAGTATTATGAATTTGCTTTATTGATCTCATAGTTTGTACTTCATATGTGCCTTCAGACACTGAGGCAGTAATGTCTGCATTCCCTTCTCAAAGAAATGACAAAGCATGTTTCACAGTATAAATTTTTATTGCTACTTGGCTGAAAAGTTAATTAAAAATACAGCTTTTCTGCTCAAAACTAGTCATAGCAGCATCTCAAATGAAATAATGAGCCATCACCCACCCTCAAAATCCAAAAGGAATGCAGGTCTAGCTGACAAACAGCAAAAGTGCTTGCATTTAGGCCTTTTCCCAAAATTAATAAAACAATGAATCTCCTAAAACGAACTGCATTAAATATAACAATTAAAATATTCAGCAGATTTCTGCATGCTAAAATAAAAACATAAAAATATCATATACATTATGCTTTTGATATTTAAAACAATGCCTTATAAACATAAATGTCATTTTTTTGTACAAAGTAATCACATGTTCATATCATTTTAATTACATGTAATCATTTATATAGGGCATGCTTTTGACATTAAATACATTAGTAATTAGATTTCTAATCAAAACATTTTGATGGGGTGACTGTATGCCATAGAACTTTAAATCGTAGATTCTGTACTGAAGGACCTATAAATTTGCATGAACAAATTAAGTACAAAAATAAACCTCAGCTTCTTGGCATAGAGAGAAAATATTCAAGCATCTCTAGAAAAAAAACAATGTATAGAAATGAGAGCGAGATCAAACTTTGGTCACATGTCGAACAAATCAGAACTCTATCCAAACTCCCCCGTATTTCCAGAACAAACCATCATCATTTTGGAAAATAATCTACGAGTCAAAAGAAACATTTTCACATTAAAAGGAATACAGCTTTTAAAAAAAATAAAACCAGAACTGAATGTAGCTGATGCATCAGCAAGTCTGAATACTGTCAAATCCAGGCAGAACAATTACAGTCAAGCAAATAAAATAATTGTTAACAGTGAATTCACAAGTTAAATGGCTAAATGAAACATATTTTGGCCCACTTGCTTGCATTACCAAAAACATATGCCCCCCTAATGTCTACACAGCACTGATCACATAGTAGAAATAAACTCTCAACCAGGATTTCTTTTAAAGGGAATGTTGTCATCACTCCTTTTTCCATGTTTGTGCAAACTAATGACATTGTTTACGATCACGCATATAGAAATCTATTTTCACATATAGCTCTTTTTATGGTAGTAAAATGTGAAATTTGACAGTTTAACACAGACTATCTGAAAATCAGTCTTGGCTTGAAAGTTCATTAACACTGTTCATAGAGAACAGACCCAAGACATACACTACCACACAAAAGTTTGGGGTCACCCATCAAATTGGACATTTAATGACAACACACACACTTTTATTCTGCAGAAGTTCTTTCTAGCTGTTTGGACAGTGATAAAATCCACAAATGCTTCTGCTCCAGATACTCACTCTTCCATAGTAGAAGGGTGAGGTAAGACAGTGTCACCATTTTTAGCTCAGCTTTGGTAAATTATGATGGATATGTGCTGTGAGCTAATATTAGTCCTATAGTACTTATTTCACTCATGTTGAACTAGATAACCTTTTTACTTTTTTCAAGACAGAGTAGCACAGATCTCATATCCTAGTGATTAGTAGTGTTTATTGAGGTTGTTTATGGACTAATACCTCATATTCTAGTGTATCCACTATATTCCTTCCTGACATCTTGCTCTAAAATATGTGCTTAACTTCTGGTGGAGACAAAAACAGCTGCACTAAAGTGTATAAACTCACCATCAACAACTTGTAGGAGACACCAAAACTGATCTAAAAAGTGGTGACATTGTCCTACATCACCATTTTACATTAGAAGACAGTATCTGGAGCAACAGCAGTTGTGGATTTTATCGTAGTCTCAAAGAAAAAGAGAATTTTTGTCTAAAACAAAAGTATATAAATGTGGGTGGCCTCAACTTTGGAGCAGTAGTGTATTTTGGCTGGGGGAACATGTGGAATTACAACGCTGGTCCTGGCTTGGCAAAACAAGGATCCTAATTTTAAAATGTACCACAGGCAGGGCATCTTGAAAAGCTCAAACAATTATGTGACAGAGTAAACTAGATTAAACAGCAATGGAGCACTGGGCATAACTGTCATACACAGTCAAACACGCACATGACTGCTCTGATATTTTCCTACGAAATACTTAAATGCGTCCAGATAAAATCTAGGCCACACAAACTCAGCAACTCATTTAGACATATACACAAGTGCAAGGCTTTGCATATACTTTGAGAAGGTCATGAAAAACGTCATGCTAATAGTAAAGGAATCAATGCCACACTTGTATGTGTGTCTTAAGATGCAGCAAAACAACTGCTTTAGATAGCACTTATCTTGTGCCAAATTTACTGTTGAAACGTTAGCCGAGTGTGTCTGTAGGTGTTACTGTGCCTGTGCCCAATCAAATGCCCTGCCTGTTATCACAATTGCCATGAATCAGCATGAAATGCTTCATCAGTTCCCTGTCTCAAGAGAGCTCTATCACAACTTTCAGCTGACAAATGCTTATCTCTCAACTGCATAAGACACCCAACACAGAAATAATGCTCTCATGGACCAAACGTATTTCGAAAAAGTACTTTCTCTTAGAGAAGACCAAATATTTGGCCACCAATGGCCACAGCAATCACAAATCAAGGCCTATGAGTGCATGTGCATTTCAACAAATACCTACTATACAGTGTTTCACAAATATATTACTATTTGTATAATTTCCTTTTACTATATACAAAGTGCTTTTGTAGTGTAAGATCCATTCCAGTTGAAATATAGGTTAAAGAAGCAAAAAAGATCCATCAACATCTGCCATGCTTACAAACTCAAGCATTAAACCATAATGTAATCGTAATACTTTATGATAAACTCTTTATGATAATACTCAGTCTAGGCAGGGAATGATTTCCAGATTGAATTATTTCAGTGTTTGGTCACCAGAAAATGTGCTAATGGTTCCATAAGGCTGCTAAAACATAAGTGAATAGATGAGAGAAAAGAGGAGGTTAGATGAAAAGCATTTAGCAGCCGTCTTTTAAGGCTATGGCAGAGCTGAAAAAGTGCTAGTCATATCGGGTTGCCACAGCCAACACTCCACCGAAACTTCTCAAAAGTCAGCTCTTTATAAACAACCCCCCCTTTTGGCACAAGGACAGCAGAATTTGGCCTGCAGCTATATGTGATAGAAGTGTCATATGAATCCACAGGCAGTCTCCAAAAGATATGCAACATCGAAAGTGACCATCAGTTTCCTGTCTTTTTATCGTTTTTTTTTTTTCCAAATTAGGACACTACTGATCTGTGTAACACTTCTAGTACATATTGAAATAAAAGTGTGTTGGCACAGAAGGCAGTCAATAGCAAACCATCACTTCAAAGAGACATTAATCAGACAATCTAAAAAGACAACTAAATGAATCTTAAAATCCAACGGATAAACATAAAAATTGAACAAAGTGCAGATACAGGCAAGAGGTTATCTAGCGTACATGTGGAATGTCTCTGTGAGCCTTAGAATCAAACCCCACTCTGTTCACCCTTCTGTGTTTTTAACATTTGAATGAGAGTGATCCAAGATTTACCACATCCAAAAGGAAAGCTCTTCAAAAAGTAATTGATTGATTGTATATATATATATATATATATATATATATATATATATAAAAACACAACGAATGAGTGGCTAGAACTTTTTGTTTGCTATATGGTCAATGAGCCTTCCATCTCCAGAACACTTGGCCCCAGTGTCAAAGCCTCTGGATCAAGGGAAATGGTAGCATCTCCCTTTCAAATCCAAACTTGTTAATTACACTGTAAATATCAGTACAACAAATACCTTCAGTCCACACATAGCTGACTAGGGAAAGTGAACATTAGGAAGGTGTCTTACCTTGTCCCTTATTATTAATGGCATTTAAACCTAATTGCAATACTGTCTTTTTGTTACATTTTAAAATGAAGTGCATTTAATTAGAATTAGGAATTATTAAGAACAACACTGTATTTCCTCTAAACAAATAAGTACAAAAAAAACTGTGCACGTTGTATGCAAGAATGCTGTTGTTTACAGTGATCACCACAAGATGGCCCCTCAGTCCTGGAGCATTATTCTATTCAACCTAAATCTCCAAATGGTCTCACAGATATCAGATAACGTACTAGATGGTATCTTGATAGAATTTAGATTTTAAAAGGTATTTCATTGTACTAACTCCCTTCCTTACACTCTGGGGAAAATGACAAGAGAGTGCAGTACCTCAAGAAATAAGACTGTGTGTCACACACACGCACATCAACACTCTGCACAATATAGGACATAGATATCATATGTATTACTTTGTACACTGTTTGGTAAAAAAAAAAAAAAAAACTGAATTCCATTTTGTCATGTTTCATAAACAATACTAATTTGTTCAGTTTACCGGTTCAGATACAAGGTGAAAAATAACCCAGTCAATCTCAATCAGTATATACAGTCATTTTTCTCAGCTCTTTAGGAATCGGTGCTCTAAGCCAGACTCTCATGGCACACGTCAAGTACTCCTAACAAATCAAGAAAATCATCATTTTAGTCCAAGTTACTGAGGTCTTTTCTGGTAGTCATTAAAATGGACTCATCCACTGTGGTGTGATAATACTTCCTTAGTGAACTGGATATACCTCTTACATGATTGGTACAATACATCTTCCTCTCTGTTCTCACTTTTACCACCACTATTCCACATATCTGCTATGGCCCTTGCTTCTCTAAGCCAAGAGGGTTTGAACATGAATGTTCTATTCCATTGTGCAAAGGATTCCAGAATGACAAAAACTTATATGTTAAGTCAGACAGGCTTACTCCAACAAGGACACCAGAAGAGATGGAAAAAGTTCTCTTTTCTCACATTTTCCATACAATAAAAAAGGTTTTCTTTCAGGATGGAGTCGACAATGTTACTGGGTAACAGTGAAAGCACATTGGACTATTGAGGGCCCTCTAGAGCCACAACCATCTGCAAAAGGCACTTTTCTTACCTTTTGGTTATGGTTAGCCCCTATAATCTTTCTGTGAACACTGAGATGATAGAAGCCTTCTTAAGCAAAAGTCTTCAGACATAAAGGGCAATGTAGCAATTTATATGCAAGGTTGTTTATGAGGTATTCTAGTTCACGCAGTGGGTTTTGATCTGGAAAAAAAACCCATCTTTTCCAAGACCTCATTTCATTGGTCTTGAAATGCATACACTTTTACAATTCTCCATGTCTGCTCCTCCCCAGATTCACCACAGACTAGTCCTGGTTGGTGGGATGTTACCACATAAGCACATGCACGGCTTCACACGCTATAAGAGAGCTAAACAGGAACTGGAATATTCCAAATGTAGCAAGACGAGTCACTCCTACCTGCAAGATATGGCACTATGTCACGCAAGTGCTGTGCTATAAGCACTCATTACAGGGCAGTGTCATAGACTTCCTGTTGAAATGTTGTGGGAGGGAGACCAGGCTGTGGGTGGTTCCAGTCTGGAGCTCTGTTTGTGGGAGGAGTTGAGGGAAGTGGAGGTCCTGGAACCACAGGACTTTGGCCTCTCAATTGCTCCCGAACATCTTGTTCCAGGCTTGGAGGGACAACTAATTGATCCTCTGGGTCCTGCTGAGCAGGTGCTGCAAAATAACCAGATTTCTTCTTGGGTGCTTCCAGTGCTACTTCAATGATGTTGTGACTGTCCTCTGGTGCTACTATAGATCCATTTGACAGCTTTTTCCCAAAGAGGCTTGAAGTTGAAGGAGATTTCTTCAGATCTGAAATCTCTCTTCCACAAACAGCCAGAAGGCAGCCATTAGTAGCTGACACCACCACACTGTTCTGCCGACGCACCTTACTGTTACTGTAGTCTGAGCCCCGGGACTCATGGCGTAGGTCCAGCTCTTTGGGACTGTCAGGAGGGCCAGAACGAAGCTGAAAAGCACAGCAGTGGATGTCTACCTCCACCTCTAGTTTACTCCCATTGGAAATCACTCCCTCTAGTGGAGCTTCATCGTCACTGTCCAGGCCATTGTCAGACTGATTGCTAGAGAAAGTGGCAGAGGATGGTTGGCGCTGAAACAAAGCTGTGTGAGCTCCAGGTCCCAAACTTCCAAGACCCCCAGAGTTGCAGAGAGTGGCCGCAGGGTGCAGGCTGCAGCGTCGCTCAGGCCTTGCATTCTGGCCAGAAGAAGGATGTTCATCAGATGCTGTGGAACCGGCCTCACTGCCTACCTCTGAAGCAGATGTCTCACTGTTGAACTCTGAGGCAATGCCACTACTTGAGGAAGGTGTGGCTGGATCAAGAGGTGGTACAGATATAGGAACAGAGGGAGGTGCAGTTGCCCCTCTGACTTCAGAAGTGCTTAGAGGAGGCTCACATGTGCAACTGTCCTCCCCAATGTGTAGGGCCACCACCACTGCTCCAACATTGTCCCGGCACCCATAGCTCTGTGCCAGCGTGCACAGCTTTTTGGCAGAAGCTCGAGGATCTCGTACAGCCAGCACAGTCTTCACTGCCTCCTGGTAGGAGAGTCGCTGAAAGAGTGCCCTGTTTCCCAGAATCAGGAACTCATCTTGCGCACACAGGGGCTCTGTGCACACGTACGGTTTGGGCAGAACCCATGGCGACAGGTAGGAGCAGCCAAGTAGGCGAGAGCAACATGTAACACCGCTCACCTTGTTATCCTATGGCATATAATAGTAAAAGAATTATCAGTGGACAAAAGATCACAGGTAAGGTTCAGAGTATGATGATGAGCATAAATCTGTGCACCAGAAGCCTGTTCATGAAACTGTTAGTAGGAAAAGTTTGAAATGACTAAATATTAACACCGAGGGCTCTGAATCTGGACACTGACCTCCCGTCAGCAAAGGTGGTATTAATCACGTCTTACCTCAGTAATGATAGCCTTGGCATTTTTGACCCTTTCCATCTCCTCTGCACTTTGCTCCAGGCTGAAGACCTTGGACAAGGCCAGTGGCTGGCCATCACGGCACAGCACTGCTTGACAGGTGCCCACATTGGCCACAGTTAGACTGAAATAGCTGCCTGGTTCTGAGGACTCATGGTTAATGTAGCAGAGCAAAGCAGATGCCCCCAGCTTCTGCCCTGCCATCCCCAACTTTCTATAAATTAAACAAGGGAAATTTACCTTTAATAAAGCACTGTTTACATGGCTGTGTGAAATACCACAAATAACACATAATATTTAAATGTAACAATATGTAAGTAATATGACCTACTCATACCTTAATATAATGATATATTATCAGTAATTCACCAAGGTATGATCATTTAGATTAATGTCTGAGCCTAACAAAGCCACACATTTAAAAAATCAAGGAAGACCGCTGAGATCAAGCTTAAAACTGTGACCAGTCATGAACCATTTTGTAATTATCTTTAGTTACACTTATGTGCATTTATATGTTGTTGTGTGTATGTGTTTGACACACCTGTGTGAGGTAAGGAATGTGTTGCCCATATAGACACTATCCACACTGCTGTGTTGGATCTCCTCAGCCAGCACATCTCCCATGGTACACTGGAGCAGTCGTGGCACCTCCTCATTACGGTCACCATCAAAGATACCATAAGCTGCCTCCATGCTGTCCCCAAAATGGTCTAGCGCTAGCACAGAAACACACAACCTACACAGACAGAAAGTAAAGCTTTTTACTTTGTCTCATTAAAATACATATTTCACCATATTAATACTTTTAATGTTACATTATGAATACATACAGTTATGCATCAAATTTATCTCAAGCAATAAACACAAAAATGCCTCTCCAGGTGTAAACAGAGCAGAGATTAGAACAGTCTAAGCTAATCACATAGGAGGAGCCATGTGCACATAATGTTTTTTAAATCAGGCCCAGTGCCAGAACAAAGCAATGAATTAGTGGGACAACTGAAAACCACAGAGGAGGGGCAGAAGATACAACCACAAGTAAAACAAAAGCTGAGCACAATGTAGGTTGATGGGTTGATCCGTGAATTGCAAAAGTCAACTCTGAAAAACTCTGGGTTGGAGTGCTGAGCCTGAGCCTGTGTTAACTGATAGTCATTTATAACAAGTGTGTGCTGCACTAGTTAAAGTGATTGAGTGAGCAATTGAAATAAAGAAATCATTTATTAAATATGTTAGGGGCCTAGCAGGAGCCTTTCCCTTGCATTTGCACTACAGCTGAAGTGCTGCACATATGAGGAGGAGCCCTGCACATAATTCCTTATTAAGACAAGAGTACACAATACTGCAAAACATAACTGAAAAAGTATTATCCTCTTTGTCCATTTTTCCTAGATTTGCAGATCTCCTGTGTGGTCTGGTTTTGTTCAACCAGTGAGTCACTGGCAGATCATTTTCAAAACATTATTGTTATTTGTCTTAGAATGCTTGGTTGATGTGCTGTGGCTTTTAAAGCTTTACCCCCACAGAAAGCATTCAGATTTTATACAACACCCCACCACTCTCAATTGGATTACAAAACTGTTACACAGGTAGACCAAAATAAAAAATCTGAATGTGGATCTCATGTTGGGAACAAATATCCATTGACTGTTTCCAATTATGCATCACTATTGTGTAGGTTGGCACCTCTACAGAATATCCAATATGTATTAGGTGATAAATAACAATAGTTTGTTTCACAGGTCTGCTCACTTGTTTCTTTGGCCACTCATCTCAGCATAGCCATGATCCCACAATGTGGATGTTCCCTGGGAGTCCCCTGCAGTCAGGGCTGGTTTCTGATCCAGTTTCAGAGTAGTTATGTGACTGAGAGAACAAAAGGAGAAAATGTGAATGTGAAACAAAACCATATTCAGTCATAATAAAAGTAGGTCTCCTCAATAAGGGTACATACAGATGAAATAACCCTTGAATGAATACTAGTCAAGCAATTGGTTTGTGTATTTTAAACAGGATGCAAAGCACTACTATCTGAACATACAGATACATGCCCAGTGCAGAAGCTCACCTGAACAAGTTAAGGGTTTTGTGTTCCAGCATGAGGCTGGTGTTGACCGTCAAGTCCAGTTCTTGCAGGGTAGCAGGCAGGGCGTCAGGGAGCTGAATTTCCGTAAGTTCGTTGCAGCTCACATCCACCACCTACCAATATAACTCATGTTGGATGGAGCTTTAATGTTTAATTTGGATTCTTTTTTCCTTTTTCGCATGCAAGTTTTATTATCCACATATTTTGATACAGTATTAATCTATGTGAATGTCATGTCCTTGCTTCATATATACTTACCTTAATCTCTGGCAGGTTAAGGACCTCAGGGAAGACCGTGATGTGATTGGAGTGTGCAGTAAGGGTATGTAGCCTCTTGCAGCTGGACACAGTGGAGGGGACAGTCTTCAGCTTGTTGCCACTCAGATTAAGCTCCTCCAGTAACTCCAGTTTACTCAGCTTACTAAAACATTAACACAAAGCCACACTCAACATAAAGATAAGGCTCAGTGAAGACTAGGTGAAGAAAAGTAGAAAAAGAAGAGTGTGTCTACATGTGCTAGTTCACAAGGGAATTATCTTGGTAATAAATTACTGGACAAAATTCCAGAAAATGTTCAATTTCTAAGATTACGCATAGAATATTTAGGAAAAATTCTCCTAGTGATTTCCTAAGTTCCTTTTCTGTCCCATATGCCAACAACATTCATTCCACGAAGGTGAGGGTAGTGACCTTAACACACAATTAATCTGAATTCTTCATATATCATCAACCATTTTGTCCAGAAATAGATAAAAGGATAGAAAGGCACATTTACTAAACTAAATGATCATCTTTACATTTTAATCCATTTTAAATGGCAACAAACGTTGTAAATTTAAGTCAAGGTTCCACTGTAAATAGTCATACCTTGCAGGAAAAGACAGCAGCTGATTATATGCCACATGCAAGACCCGTAGGTTCTGATGTCCCACCAGCAAAGCGGCACAATTTTCATTCAGGTTGTTCCCTGTGAGGTATAGCTCCTGGAGGGTGCTAAGGCTCTCCTCTGATTGGCTGCTTGGGGGGATTGTCTCCAATGCATTGGCTGACACATTCAGGTATTTCAAACTGGGAGTGGGGAAAACAAAGACAAACACCCAGATGAAAGAGTACGAGTATGTTTAAAAATATCTTTGTTATTAAGCATGGCTTATTCAAATTAATGGACAGACAAATCTGGCATATTAGCTCTGTGCAATAAAGGCTGCACTGTAATGTCTTCTTATCAAGCATCTTAGGATGAAACAGATGCAATAGGAAATCAATAGGCCTGCATCACTTAATGGAGGCTATTTGAAAACACTTAGAGAAAAAAAATATCCTGGCTAAAGCAATGTGATGCTTTCAGATACCCATGGCTGTAAAAGACCTAGGCATTAGATTTTGTTTCTTGCAGGCTGACCTGTGATTTAGAAAATAGTAAGGGGGCTTCTTGCCTCATGTGACACCACCACACCCTTTCTTCTCTATACAGTCATAGGGGATCTGCCTCTTTGAAAGTACATTAAGCATTCTAAACACAGTTCCACTAGAATTATCTACACAGCAAAAAGAAGCCTAGTGCTGTCTGATGAGCTGCTATCCATGCAGTTTCTGCAGAGCCACAGACCCATAGGGCAAAAAGAGAGACACAGCTGTGGTTCTCTCAGCACCTGCCATTGAGAGAGTGAGTGAGTGAGTGAGTGAGTGAGTGAGAGATGTGTGTTAGAAAAAGAGAGATAGCTAGTGAAAGAAAGAGAAAATGATGGGGGGTTGGGAAAGAGAAAAACAGGCCATCAAGCAGAGAAAGCTTACAAATGAGTGAGACAGGACAGACAGAGTGAACAACCTACTTTAAGGCCTTGTAGAAGAAGCTCTCCGGAAGCTCACTAAGCTTGTTGTGCTGCAGGTCGAGTGCTTCCAGTGGGATATGGTCAAGTAGGTCGGGTAGTTTCTGCAGTGCATTACTGCCAGCCAGTAGCTTCCGCAAGCTCAGACCACTGAGCAGCCTAGAGGAAGGGTAAGAGGGGTAGAGAGAGAAAAAAAAAAAGATACTCACATACTCACACAGGAAGAAACTATTGTCTGCAGCAGTGCATTTGATCACTTTTAAAACTGAGGTACAAACATTTCAATTGACCAAGTAAATACAAACCGGATTCCAAAAAAGTTGGGACACTAAACAAATTGTGAATAAAAACTGAATGCAATGATGTGGAGGTGCCAACATCTAATATTTTATTCAGAATAGAACACAAATCACAGATCAAAAGTTTAAACTGAGAGAATGTATCATTTTAAGGGAAAAATATGTTGTTTCAAAATTTCATGGCGTCAACAAATCC
>BRDA01024015.1:16799-78216 GCA_036984385.1 Crenuchus spilurus
AGGAGGTTCGAACTCAAAATTGTCAATTGACATAATTAGTGTTAATTGGTCTTCCAGCTGTTCGTTATATGCTCAATTTCCTTTTTCCAGCTACTTATTGCTACTTGTCCCAACTTTTTTGGGATTTCTTGACACTGTGAAATTTTGAATCAACATATTTCTCCTTTAAAATGTTACATTTACTCAGATTTAACTTTTGATCTGCCATCTATGTTCTATTACAAATAAAATATTGACATTTGCCATCTCCACATCATTGCATTCAGTTTTTATTCACAATTTGTTTAGTGTCCCAACTTTTTTGGAATCCGGTTTGTATATTAACCCTTTCTTTCTCTCCACACCAAATGTTAACACAGCAAAAACTCAAGCTTGGAGGAAAAAAAATAGGTCAAAAGAAAGTCCCAGATGGTTTAACAGTGCCTTTTTGGTCAATTCACATAGAAATTTCTCTGCTGTCAATGAGGAATTAGACACATTCATCCTTGAGACAGGTGCATCTTCATACTTTGACAGAGACGGAGCTAGCAGAGTCATCTAATCATTGGTCAATGACAGGCAGTGTCCTGGTTTTCCTCTAGAATCTGTCTAGACTCTTACTATAGCCAATGTAAATCACATTACTACAATACACTTCAAATATATGACCACAGAATGCAGACACTGAGACAGAGAAAGGGGAAGGAAAATGAACTCTACAGCTGGGTCTCTGTGCAGACAGCTGAACAGACTACAAACACACAATTTCTTACCTGGAAGGTAGCTCCAGCAGTAGATTATGGGACACATCTAACACCTCAATCTTTCTGCTGTCACACACCCAGTCTGGCAGATATTCAAGTAGATTCCTATCCAATCACCACAAAGTAATGTAAGAACACAAACACAGGCTGAAGGTATTTTGGCCAAAAGCACCAACCACAAACCAGAACATCCCTGTGATGATGTTAAGGATCCAAACACATCACCAGCCCTACACCCATAATGCAAGAGACATTACCAGAAGCTTACTTACCATGACAGGTCCATGTGTGTCAGTTGGTTGGGAACTGGATAGATGTTCACTGTAGGTAGACCTGAGAGTGAAAAGACTGCACCTCAGTACATTTTCCCAGAACCATAACATTATTAAGAGTTAAGGTTTTGTGCAGTGTGTAGGAAATGGTCTAATGAACTAAATACATGTATCATACAATACTCACGGTTATTGTTAGCATGGAGAGTGCGCAGCATAAATCCACTCAGTGTGAGAGCCCCCAGATGATTCCGCTGGCAGTGCAGGGTCTCCAAGTTACAGGCAGCACTCAGGTCCAGAGATGTCAGTCGGTTGTCCCTCAAGTCCACCTGAGTGAGCTGTTTTATTGGTTCCAAAGTTTCACTCTTCACACAATTGAGCCCATTTAGCCTAAAACGAAACAAGGCACCGCACATTTTGTTTGTGTTTTTGGTAGACAGACTATTCATAATATCTTGTACTCAGCGAGGTATACAATACTAATTCTTTACTAACTTTTATTTAAAAGCTGTGAAGATGTACAGAACTGGCATCAAAAATGCTTAATATGTAACCATATTGGTTTGATATGGCTGAAAAAAAGTTAAGTTATTGCCATGCCACCTTCAGAGGCAGAATCAATGAATTGGCAGGTCTGGTGGCATGTGGAGGACCAACAGTGTACTTTGCATTTGGTCATTATGTTTTGTAAACCACACAATAAGACATATGTGCCACCTCTATTGTCTTTTATTCTATTCAATTTTGCCTAATTTACTAGATTATGTTTCTAACTACATGCAGTGGATTAACCCAGTAGAAAATAAAAAGAAAATATTATTTGAACAAGAATTAAGTTCAGATATTACAGCGAGAGATACCAGCAAATATTGTTATTCTAGCAAAGTTTGGAATCTGGAAAGTGACACTGGTACTGATATTGCAGTTCACAATGAAAATTTGTTAATTTTTCTAAAACAGCTAACAGCCTCTCAAGTAGAAAGCATCCCATTCTGAGAAAATGTGGTGTTTGCAAGGTCCTCATGATGAGCATCACACTATATGTTGCTTTAAGCTTTGTGAATACTCCAGTTCCTCACATCTGGTATTTTTCATGGTTCTTCTTGAGAGAAAATAATATGCTCGGAACTGACACTATCAGAGTCAAACGTTTGCTGCTCACTGGTCCTCATAAATCATTATGGTTTTTTACACAGTTCATGATGGTTTAGGATCTGCCTCAGTCTAAATAAGATTAGTAAAAAACACATAGATTTAGAACATGTCTACACAGATTCTTCATGAATGTAGCCAGACCAGGTGATAGAGGTTCTAACCCTCAGTTTTCTTTCTGTTTCAGCTCTCTTTAGAGAAGCTTTTATATCTTTATTCCCACAGCAGAAGCACTCTCCTTTATGAGTCTGGCTGGAGCTCTGATCCATCTCAGGTGCAGCAAGGCCCCTGTAAATCCACAATCCCACACTTAGAATCTCTCTTCTCTCAAGGTGAGGAGCAGACACTGAAAACAACTAAAGCACATATCTATGATCTTCAGTGGAAAAACTATTAAACTGACAGCTCCAGGAAGGGGATCAAATCTTTTTCATAAAGAAAGTATTGGTATGATAGATAGAGTGCACTCGTCTAAAGGGCCAGCTAGTAACTGGTAAGAGACAGCAGTGTGTGGAATATACTCAATCTACCAAGTCGTACTGTACTGATGGGTGATCTTGTTACATTACCACAGTATATTGATCCTGCATTATGAATGAAGAGACTGACAAGAGTATTAACTCCAAGACAGAAAGAGAGACAGGGAGCGAGAGAATGGAGACAGTAGTAGTGAGTGAAAGTGAAAGATTAAAGTGAAACACAAAAGGAGAGAGAGAGACAGAAAGTGTGTGTCTGTGTGTGTGTGAGAGAGAGAGAGAGAGAGAGAAAAAAAACAGTGGGCTAACCGTAAGTCAATGCTCTTGATGTGGCTCATCCGTAGCAGGTTGCTAAGCTCCAGGGCCTCCACTCGATTCCCGGCCATAGCCAGCTTGTCCACAGCACCAAGTTTTTCCAGCACAGTAGGAATGTGAGGGAAATTATTGAAAGAGAGCCCTAGGCTGCAGAGCTGCGACAGGCTGCCCAACTCCTCGGGCAGAGAGCTCAAGTGATTCCCATCCAGACATAGTGTCTGCATGCTGGACAACAGACAGAAGCCAATTCCCTTTATTTTATTATATGGCAGAATCTCTGTTTGGATAGACTCTATGACACCTTTATAATATGTATGGAAGGCATGCTGGCTAATGTTAAATTCCAGTCATGCTTTTTGTGTTAAGCGTCCTCCTCATTTAAGCTGAGAGCATTAAAACCAGTCTGATTTCTAAGGTTGATTTAATCTGGTTGCATAACAAGCACAGCTGAGCTTAATACATTTCACTGGCTCAATTAGAAAAGGAAAGAATGAGTTAATTTTACAGGGCACTGGCTCATGTGAGCACATGGGTTCATGATTCTGGAAAAAAAGGCCACTCTGATCACAGTGATTAATGTTCTGCATACAGCGGTGCGTGAAAATGTGTGAATCCTTTAGAATTTAGCAGATTTTTACCAAAGTCCTACAAATACATAAAAATAACCCAATTAAACAAACGAGACAAAAATATCATACTTGGTCATTTATTTGTTGAGGAAAATATTATGTAATCCAATATTATTTAATCCAATATTATGTATCTGTGAGTGGCAAACTGTTCGATAGTGAAATCCTAGGATAAGCAGTTAATTAGAAGATGAAATTAGAGTCAGATATTTTAAATCAATGTTTTGAACAATTGAAGCGGGCACCCTGTTGTAAAGAACAGGGATCTATCAAAGTCTGATCTTCACAACACATCTGGCACATATCATTTTAAGCACACAAGTTTTAACCAAGAATGGTTCAAGTAGAAAGAAGTTCATGTTTTGGACTGTCAAAGTCCTGACCTTAATTCAACTGAAATGTAGTGGAACTTCAAGCGAGCAGTTAATGTGAGGAAACCTAGCCACATCTTAAAAGCTTGAAGCTGTGTTGTACAATTCATATAGGTGTCTTTTGACACTTACATGTTATATTGGATCACATTCCTCAATACATGAAATAAATGATCAAGGATATTATTTTTGTCTCATTTCTTTAACTGGGTTCTCTTTATCAACTTCAGGAAATAATGATTCATATTTATGCAGAAATATGGAAAAGTCTAAAGGGTTCACAAACATTTGGCATCACTATATGATTATGCAAATTCCAAGGAATATTTAAAACCACCTTCATGTCCTATTCTAATATTTCACATGACCTGCAGGACAAATATATAGTCCTAAATTATACTGGTTTTATGACAATGGGAGTGGCCAGCACTATTATCAATGTTGCACGTAGCAAACATTATCAACATGCAAGGGGCTCTAAAATAAGATTGCTCTATGCCGAGATTGCACTGGCTCTTATAATAAAAATATTTGTGAATCAGCACACTATATGGGTGGTGCACAACTGGACAGATATTTGAGAAACTGAGGTAATAATGTCTGTGTCAAGTGGAGACTGTGGATCATGTGTCCTGACCTCTGGAGATTGCCAATGCAAGCTGGAATAGAGCCGAGTCCATTGCACGTGAGGTTGAGTTCAGACAGGGTCTGGATCTCACATACAGCCTCGGGGAACACACCCAGTCGATTGTGAGACAGATTCAGACTCTTCAGCTGGGCAAACCTGTAAAGACACACGAAGCCCTACCCCCATCAGTGAGGTCAATTGTGATAAGATATACAATCATTAACTCATACTGCTGGTGATGTTTTAGTGGAGTAGAAATACTGTCATTGTAATAAATCCTGTTCCATTGTTCTGTTCTCATGAAAATACACATTGCTACTTTGTTCATTTTAGCGCCATGAGTTGGGCAATATCAAGTGCAGGTCTCTAAGGCAAGGCACTGGTTACCTGGCCTAGCCTTTTCACATGCTGCACCACAGGCTGACCTGCAGTAATGGCAGAGGTGATTTTTATGCATTGGATATATCAGCAAAGTGTCACTCACACAGAGAAAAATTCATAGAAAGGGTGACCCACATATTTGAACTCGCACTGTACCACCATGCTTTCTTCCACCAACTTCTGACGAATTCCTGACCCTTACGAAAATGTTACAATTGATAGTTATAAGAAGTTACAAATTCTGATAACTGATCATTTTGATTGCTATAATATGGTCATAAAGCAAAGAGACTCTGATAGTATGTTACTGACTGATATGAATTTCAATCAACTGTGAATCGACAAAGACACGTATGAATAGTCACATTTCTCAAAAAGAGGAAACTCACACAAACTCATTAAAATAGCACGGGGCCAGATCATAGCATAATTCTTAGCAGTTTTGTTGGTTTCTGTGAAATGACTCTAAGCGTAGTTAACTAAACTAAATGGTTGTTTTGCAGCAGTATTTTCAGATACAGATAAATCCGTTTTAAACATTAACTGATTATCAACCAACCTCAAATGTGAAGAAAAACACATACACAGGCACAGCAGCACACTATGTAGCTTGTAGCTCTGAATGAAGTGATGTTGAATAGAGGACATGAATGTAGAGAACCAGCAGCTATTTCATAGTCATAGATGGCCATCTGAGTCAGAAAATACGCTGGAGCTGACCGCTTTAGAGCACGTTTCCTTCCTTACACAGATGCCTGCGTGCTGCTTGCCACACACAGTTGCTAAATATACCATTCAGCTGAAATGAGCAGAGAATGGGATGAGAAAGAGAGCAAGAGAGAGAGAGAGAGAGAGCGAGCAAGGGTGAGAGAGAGATGCAACCACGTGTGAAAGCTGCCTTTATCAGCCAAACAGCTCCTTTCATGCACAACTGTTCCCTTTTGCAGGCAGATTAACACAGCCTGTTTAGCACTCCTGTTCAGACGATGGCCAAACAGAAAACTGTACCATGGGAGGTAAATGATTAACATCTAATAGCATAATCTCTCACATGGATTGGCATTCAGCACTCATTCTTTGTTTGCACCAAGCAGACAGTGAGCAAGCCAAGTGTCCCTAAACAAGCAATGAACCGACTGCTTTGAACAGTTAGTAGAAGTAAGTACTCCAGCCATAACACTGGCAGTTTCAGGTCCAGCCAAGACGAGCATTACATAAGGTAGATCCACATAAGATTTTACACAGCCTTATCAACCCATTACGTAAAAGGGCATTTGAGCAACATTAGTTATCTTATCAATGGCACTTTGGAAGTACAATAAGTCACACACCACCATGTTTTAATAGGTTTTTTCACGCTATTCCAGAATGCAGTTTGTGACCTGTTGACGCAGTTCTTTCTCAACCGGCCTGTAATTATGAACATATATGATCTTTAAAAGGCCATGCAGAGAAACTGCACATGTAGACAAACACATTACTTTCTTCTATAGACAAAGTCATTACCTGTTAAAGTTAGAGAGTCCTCCAGGTCCCTCTAATTTCATAAAGTTGTGGCGCAGATTGAGATGCGTGACATCTTGGCTGTAGAATAGGTACTCGGGCACCTCCTCCAGACTGTAGCAAGACAGGTCCACCAGGCTGATTGTCTGAGAAACCACCTACACACATACATACCAACAAACAGTGGACAGCTTGGATTAGTAACAGCATGTGATATGGAAAACTAAAATATCAGTACTAAAAGTTTTCAAGACAGAATGTGTGTTTGTGAACACATTCATTTTGACAAAAGCACCAGCAAATCTGCGAAAAGAAACATTTTAATAGTGAACGAGGGTAAAAAGAATACAATAAAAAACTCTTGTAGTTACAATGTGTATATAACAAGTAATATGAACTATATCAATCACATTATTTTAATACATTTTAATGAGACATTCAGGCATGTGTTGTAGTGGCACTACTAAAGACTGATGAAGCAGTGTTGCAGGCAATCTCACCTCTCTTATTTACTGATGAGAGGAGAGCCCACAACACCCCCGAACATACTGCCCAAACATCATAGACTGCCACAATACACATTAGCCACAAAGCCCACCAAGAACCACCTCCACATATGCACAAACGTGCACTCAGAGATAGCACACGTTCATGCATGAGCAAACACACATGCTCACATACAGTACCTAACTGAATTCAGTCACTCACTCACGCTCACACGCGCTCTCACGCGCTCTCTCACACGCGCTCTCTCACACACACTCACGCTCTCTCACACACACTCACGCTCTCTCTCACACACTCACGCTCTCTCTCACACACTCACGCTCTCTCTCACACACTCACGCTCTCTCTCACACACACACACTCACACACACACACACTCACACACTCACACACTCACACACTCACACACTCACACACTCACACACACACTCACACCATGTCATGATGGTAATCAACTCTTCACCTCACAGAGGCCTCCCTCCTAAGCCAACAATAACTAATTGGATTTTCATTCTTCAGTTTTTTTTCCTACTCCCACTTTGTGTATGAGTGATCTCTGCCTGGATAGAAGTATTCAGAGCATTTTGGGGTCACCAGTAGGGAGGCCTATTAATTCAGTGTTTAGAAGCCAGTGAGGAGGAACAGAGAGGGGACAAGAAGAGAAAAGCAAACACTCCTTCATAAGACAAAAAAATTCTAGATTAAAAATGACAATAAAAGATGATGTGTTGCACATTAATACAACCACATGCAGGTGTGCTGTGCACATAGTTTGTATATTGTGCTTTGTACTTTGTGACAGAAGAATGAGGACTAAATATAAAGGAAGAATGGAACTTGGAAGAAGTCACTCATTTACCCAGAAGACTTTGGGCTCTCTAATGAAACTTTCATGTGTGGTTTGATTAGATAAAACCCACCAACTCACTTTGGAGGCTTGTCGATGCCAGCGCTGGAATTCGGAAAGTGTATCAAAGTTAACATAGTAGGTCTGGGCTTGGGGGCCAGCAGAGCTGAACATCAGACAATGCTGCCTTCTCTTCACCTCTTCTACCTGGGAACAAAGAAGACAGAATGTTTGTGTGTGAAAAAGAACTTAAGATAAACTAAAGATAAGTTTGTAAATTCCTTATATTTCAGCACAAATTTAATCAGATTGTCACATGTAATAATAATAATAATAATAATTATAATAATAATATAATCTTCATAGCCATAGCCTGGTGGTTAGGGATCTGGTCTTGTGATCGGAAGGTCGCTGGTTCAATCTCTGGGCAGGTCATGACTGAAGTGTCCTTGAGTAAGGCACCTAAATCCCAATTGCTCCCTGGGTGCCATGGATAGGGCTGCCCACTGTTTCAGGCACATGTTCTCACATCCTAGTGTGTGTGTTTCACTGCACGGAGGACAAATTCCATTGTGTGCAATCACATTGGAAAAACGTTGAATCTAATAAAGTCTAAGATGTTTGTCTCATTTGTTTGATTGTTTTCTTTATCTATTTTGAAGACCTCAGACAATCTGAGGTTTTAAGTACAATTTTTTCTGAAATATAGGAATTTACAAAGCACCACTTTATGTAAAGAAACCTGCACACTGCACAATATTTTTAATCTAATAACACAAACTCATAAGGGCATTTTACCTACTACAGAAAATATAGAACAGTCTGCTCAGTAATATTGACCACTTGCTTACAGATCCCATACTCAATTGCAGTACTTTACATTTTTTTTCAGTCTCAACAGCAACATATGGATTGTTTGCCATGATGTTTATTTACTTTCTTGTGGTGCTGTGGTATTCTTATGCTGGTGTAATTTTTATTAAGTGGCCATCAATTTAACTCGTAGTAGTTACAGTACTGTCTTGCACTGTAATTCTGTTAAGTTAATCAAAGTAGCCATACTGTACACACCAGCCACAAAGCAAACTACTGGTTTCTAGCTAGCAATGCTACAAACTGCAACAATGAATTTAACTTGCAGCTCTTCTTGTAGTAATAGGCCAGACTAATAAAGGTTTCTTCAACACTCCAACCACTCTATGGCCACAAAGGTAAATTTTTTCCCACAAAATACAACATAGCTAAAATAAATGCAGTCATGGCAGTCCTGCTGTGCCCCAGGATCCCATCTACCCCCTCCTCTCCCCTTGTCATCAACAGCTGTGTTTGTATGCCCAAGCTGTGTCTCTGTCCTTGGGGAAAGAGCAAAATTATGGGTTTGCACATGGGTGACCACAACTGTACCCCTCTCTCTACCTCCCCTGCTGTCCCTCCCCCTTACCTTTCCTCCAACCAGTGGTAGTATGTGCATCTTGCCCGTCAGGCTGTCTTTGACAGACGCCACAATCATACATGTGCCACAAAGTATGACCTGACGTTCCGCCCATTTGTGAAGCTGCGTCTTGCCCTTTCGCACATTGAAAACACCCTTCAGTAGAGTTCGCTCCTGCTGGTCTGCATTCACTGGTCGCTCTGCAGATACAAACACACACAGGTACAGTGAGCAAAATAAGTATTTGAACACACTGCAAATTTGCAAGTTCTCCCACTTAGAAATCTTGGAGGGATCTGAAATTTTCATCATGTCCACTGTGAGAGACATAATCTAAAAGTAAAAATCTGGAAATCAGAATTTATGATATATTTAAATAATTTATTTGTGTGTTACTGCTGCAAATAAGTATTTGAACACCTGCCAATCAGCAAACATTCTGGCCCTCAAAGACCACCTCTAAAAAGTCCACCTCCAATCCACTTATTATTCTAAATTAGAAGCACCTGTTTGAGGTTGTTAGCTGCATAAAGACACCTGCCAACCCCACACAATCAGTAAGACTCCAACTACTCACATGCCTAAGACCAAAGAGCTGTCCAAAGACACCAGACAATATTGTAAACCTCCACAAGGCTGAAAAGGGCTACGGGGCAATTGCCAAGCAGCTTGGTGAAAAAAGATCAACTGTTGGAGCAATTATTAGAAAATGGAAGAAGCTAAACATGACTGTCAATCTCCCTCGGATTGGGGCTGCATGCAAGATCTCACTTCGTGGTGTATCAATGAACCTAAGAAAGGTGAGGAATCAGCCCAGAACTACACGGGAGGAACTGGTGAATGACCTGTAGAGAGCTGACACCACTGTTTCCAAGGTTACTGTGGCTTATACACCAAGACGTCATGGTTTAAAGTCATGCATGGCAAGGAAGGTTCCCCTGCTTAAATCAGCACACGTCCAGGCCCGTCTTAAGTTTGCCCATGACCATTTGGATGATCCAGAGGAGTCATGGGAGAAAGTGCTGTGGTCAAATGAGACCAAAATATAACTTTTTGGTCTTAATTCCACTCGCCGTGTTTGGAGGATGAAGAATGATGAGTACCATCCCAAAAACACCATCCCTACTGTGAAGCATAGGGGTGGAAGCATCGTGTTTTGGGGGTGTTTTTCTGCACATGGGACAGGACGACTGCACTGTATTAAGGAGGGGATGACCGGGGCCATGTACTGTGAGATTTTGGGGAACAACCTCCTTCCCTCAGTTAGAGCATTGAAGATGGGTCATGGCTGTGTCTTCCAACATGACAATGACCCAAAGCACACAACCAGGATAATCAAGGAGTAGCTCCGCAAGAAGCATATCAAGGTTCTGGAGTGGCCTAGCCAGTCTCCAGATCTAAACCCTATAGAAAATCTTTGGAGGGAGCTCAAACTCTGTGTTTCTCAGCGACAGCCCAGAAACCTGACTGATCTGGAGAAGATCTGTGTGGAGGAATGGGCCACAATCCCTGCTGCAGTGTGTGCAAACCTGGTGAAAAACTACAGGAAATGTTTGACCTCTGTAATTGCAAACAAAGGCTACTGTACCAAATATTAACATGTGTTCAAATACTTATTTGCAGCAGTAACACACAAATAAACTTTAAAAAATCATACATTGTGATTTCCGGATTTTTTCTTTTAGATTGTGTCTCTCACAGTGGACATGCCCCTAAGATTTCAGACGTGGATGTTTGAATAAACAATTCGAGGTGCCATTATTAAAATATGTATATTTGTTTGTTCTCCGCATTACCCTCACAAACCAATATGTTGTTTAGAGATAATTGAATCTACACATTCATTGCTCTACTGATTATTTCTGAAGGAGCAGTCTCCACTACTTAAGCTTTAAATGACAAAAAATTTACTTCTTTTTTAAATAAGATGACAATGTCAAATGTACACCTCTTTTTGCTGCTATATATTTGAGAAAAAGTTTGAGAGGTGTCACCATTGTTTGGAACAAATATTTATCATAAAAATACATTTATCTATCTATCTACTACCTTATACTATACCTATGGCATATAATACATGTAGTTCCATCATGCAGTATCACAATACTCTATCAGTACTCTGGTTGCAAAATAAAATACCAAATACATATTTGATCATACACATTTCCAATTTTTTGTACTTTAAGTCTAACAGTTGTCTGTTCTTTTTTATGTAGTCTCTGTAATACATACATAATTATTCTGTTGTGAGCAAATAGTTTAATAATAAATAAATTATTCTGTTGTAAGCAAAAAAACTAACTTGAATATCAAATGCATACACCTCCACAACCTTAGTAACAAAAACTATGATTTCATCCTTTCAGTTTGAAAAAGCCTTAAAAATATAGCATATAGACAGACACAAAAAAACATACTGTAGACAGGAAGCAAGCCATAATGTTTGTATTATACATAATACATTAGCACACACAATGTGACTTCAGTACTGCACTCCCAATAGTTGATAGATATCTTCTGAGCACAGAGCCCTCCCAAGAGGTAGCATTCACAATATGTTGCTGATACATGCACGTACACATGCAGGCACACACAGCCCCATGTGCTAATTAGGGCCATATGCAGAGTGTGTTGCAGGCACTCTCTGTAGGAGATGCAGACGAAGGAGAATGGAGCTGCCAACAAATGATGTCATATGGACTGCTCAGCTCCTAGTGGGAGACACACATATACACAAACATAGGCACAAGCACACCGTCACTGGGGTGGGACAGAAATGGATACAGCTGTGTCATACCCCTATTTCATACTGTCTGGCATATACACTCAGTGCATTAACTGAGCCATCATAGGCCTTGCCCAGTTACGCATGACCAAACAACACACTGCAAAAACCATAATAAATGCATCTGTACTGTTTGTTATTACCCTAACTAAATCAAGTCATAAACTCTCAAGCAGATCAGAAACAAAATGTTTTCTTTTCAAGTGACTAAAAAGAAGAAAAAAGAACTTATTTGCCACCATCTGTCTGTCATAGAACGAAGCAAAGTGTTCTGCATCTAAACACAGCAACCTAAAGATCCAAACAGCAAGGTATCAACATATCACTCAAACACTTCCTCCCAAAGTGACACACCCACACAGCTCAGAGGACTTGGCTGCTGCATTGCTCCCTGAGCTCATCCTCCCCAGATTCAGTCAGGTTGATGAATGAGCTGGGTTTTTGCCACATTAAACTCGCCTCTTTCAATCTGATTATGTATCCTGCGTTGGCTGTGGCCTCGATACAAAACCTCTGAAGGACACATCAGACACCCACAGTTCCAAACTTTGCCAAAGCTCAACACACACTCAGGTTGACTGCTGGTCAAACAAAACACAAAGAACACATGCAGATGTGTGTGTGTGTGCGCGTCTGTGTGTGCCTGATGTGAGAGCAAATCAAACCCAGTGTCTCCCTATGGAGAGTGAACAAGCTTGTTTCCTGCTAAGCTTGTCGTCATTCCTACAAACGTGAAGAAGCACTGGAGGGATTCAAACTGCATCTCTACGCGCAGCTGAGGGCCTTTTGTTTGGAAAGCTGATAAGAACCAAGTGGCTCTGACAGCATTCTAGGCTGAGGTAAGATCGATAAGAGTGTCTGATTGCTGGGCTTTCCCGCTTCCTGAACTCAGGAGCTCGAAAGCAGAGCATGTAGCAGACAGGGGGTTGTCTGGATCAGCAACGATACCTTCAAAATATAAGAGAGATAAAGAAACAATTGATATGTAATATTACATTAGTTTGCCATTATCATAATCAAGTACTAGGACTAGAACCAGTTTTTATACATTATAGATAAATTAATACATTACATTTTATATGCAACTGAACAAATGAACAATCTAAAGTAAAATTGTCAAGCACTTGGTTGCAAAACAAACATCACTAGATGTTGGGCATCTTATTTGGTGATGAGAGTTCATTTTATTGCTGTCATCATCACCACGAACCAAGAGATATCCTTTGGAACATGAGTAGATTTGTTCATTTCTCTACACTTTTGCTCCTTCCTTCAGTACTTTGAAGGTAATCCATCCTTAATATTTTTGAAAGTTACCAGTGGTTTACATATATGGTAAACTCCATTGTGTAGATTACAGAATCAAAGCAACAAAAATTGTGTCCAGGTCAAATTGCTTACATGTTGTCATGTTAAAGGTTAATTTGTAACTTTGTCAAATTAAGATATGATGACGGAACTGGATAAACAAAGTTTCCATGATAGTTCAAACATAACAGCAATACACACCTTAAAGGCAAAGACAAATTCTCAGAAACAATATCAGGCTAAAAAGCCAGTCAAACAAAATATAAACCTGTGATATTTCATCGCAAAGAATGTCAACTCATTTTCTATGGAATGCATGCATCTGGAGAATTATTTGAGCCAAGAAATGCAACAGTGTCCTCAATGACATTATTGATATCACAGTATAATTATAATAAAATTTTACTTTAGCTAATAACGTAGAAAAAACGTAGAACAGAATCAGGTACACAAGCAGACAAAATGTCACTATCGGCCATAAACCGGTCTGGAGGTGTAAGCTCTCCTCAGCAGAAACTGTGACTGGACATGCCTAATTGGCTTTGCATCAGACATATGGAGCACTGTTTCCTCTCCACAGGGTTTGCTACACAGCAAAGACAGATCTCTGGATCTCCTCACTGAATCTCAACTGCCACCAGCTCCCTGCCTCATTCCTTTGGGCCCTGACTCAAGCCCCCAGGCCTCTTGTTGAAAGCAGACTTGTCTACAGCACTGAAGTCTTATTTTCCCTGACTTTCAGAGAAGAGAATGGTCTGTCATGATTTATCACCCTTTGTTGAATCATACTGAATCAAATGTATAAAACATTGACTACAGGCTTCGAAAAGCTGCATCAAAGACCAAAATATTGGACCATCCCTACTCCTTCAGAGCTCAGCATGAAAAAAACATCCTTTGTATTGCCTAAAATGAATAATCCACATTGTTTAAGCTATATAAGATCACATATATGAGCTTGCTTGCAAGGGGTGCCAGCAGGGGTAGAACTACTGGCTAAATGCATGAAGCAGTTCTGGTAATAATAAACATTAACTCCATCATCAATATTTTCAACCATGAGAATTCAGCTAATGGGACATTCACACAATTCAAGTACAGTATTATCATATAACATGTAAATAAATTAAGAGAAAAAGAGTAATACTGAAACATAACAGAGAAGCCATTGTTATTACAGGATGAAACAGAGAAAAAAAAAATAAGAAAACCATAACATTCAGGGTTGTCTCTTTCAAAACCTCGACACCTCAGATCTCTGAGAGATTGCCCTCTCACCAGAAAATAGTTCACCCTATTAATACATTTATGGGTAGTGGGATCTTGCCATCAATAAGAGGGCCTTTGGTTGCTTTAAATATGAAAAGAGGTCACTCACAGACATTAACAAACAAAAAGTACTGGGGAATTGTAATTTAACCAAAATCGTTTGAACTCTATCAGACCATTAGATCTGCATGAACAACCATTGCTCAGTGAAGGCTGACCTCATCTTCATGTAGTCACCGTTCCTCAGGACAGCATGATGACAATCCAAAATTCAAATAATTATAATCAAATTACAGAAATATCCTCTAAAGGTTTAAGCAAATCCCCCCTCATATGAGGAATTTAAAGCATATAGAACTGTTGACAAACATTATGGGGAACAAATATATTGTGGAGATTAAATACATTATGGCTACGTTCACATTACGAGTCTCATAATTCAATTCCGATATTTTGCTCAGTTCAGATTTAACCGTCTTGATGGTTCACATTCACAAATGAAAGTGACCTGTATCCATCTGTAATGTGAACAAATCTGTCCCTGAAATGCTTTGTATGCACACATTGATACGTGTATACACATCGCCTTTGTCACCAACAACAAAAAGTGTCACATTTGTGCAGGGTTGCCAGGTTTGCAAAAATACAGTCGCAGATAAAACTTCAGATTTGAAGGTTTGCAGGGTTTTTGCACTAAATAAAAGAATAAATTGGACAAGAAAGTAAGATTTGAAGAATATTTACATTTTAAAGTTCATTAAAATGTATGCATCACTTCAGATTTTGGGCTAGTTTCCATAGTGTGATTTTCTGTTACAAAATCTGTAGGAGGTTTGGGGGATCTGGCAACCCAGTATTTGTAAGATGACTGATTTTTTAGAAAAACAGGTAAACCAGACATGTTAGTAGCTGATGTGTGATGGTGTTTTGCTCAGGATGACAATAAACAGACGGTGGACTCTACATGATCAGGTGAAGAGGGTGCATAAATGGCAGCTGACTGCTTTTGCTGTTTTTACAGCGACGTGAATATACGAGATAAGCCAACGCTGGCTCACCCACTATGTGCATGCATACAAGCAAACACACATGGAATCAGATCTGACCAGTCGCATTCAAGTCACATGTCCATGGATCGGATTCGTATACGAGCTAGGACTACATGATAGTTACTCATATATGATTTGAAAAGACTGCATTTGACACATAGACACAGCCCTGAAAAGATCAGATAGGAGTCATTTCAGCCTGGTAATGTGAACATAACCTATCTGCTAAACCTATTAGTAATATTGCAAAGGGCTACAATATGCCAATGAGCATTCTAGCCAATCACAAAGCTTTTTGTAAACTGAGATTGTTAATGCTGGTAGACCCATTTGACCATACATCTCATTACACCTGCAAATTAAGCTACTTCCATCACTTTTGGCATGCCCAAATGCAATCACTCCTTATTCATTTGTTTTGAGACAGATTTTTTTTTGCCCATACATAAATGCATTGCCTTATGAAAGTATTCACCACCCTTGGCTTTATACATATTTTGTTACATTACAACCTGTATTTAAATGTTTTTTAATCTGAATTGTATGTGATGTATCTGCACAAAATAGTGTAAGCTGATTAAGTGAAGTAAGAAATAATATATTTAAAAAACCCTGAAACTTGGCATGTGCATATGTATTCACCCCTTTGTAATGAAGTCCTTAAAAAGTTCTGTTGCAACCAATTACCTTCAGAAGTCACATGTTTAGTGAAATGAAGTCCACCTGTGTGCAATTCCAGTGTCACATGATGTCAGTATATACTGTACACACTCTTCTGAAAGGCCCCAGAGGCTGCAACACCATTAAGCAAGAGGCACCACTAACCAAACACCACTATGAAGACTAAGGAGATCTCCAAAAAAAGAGGGACAACATGGTTGAGAAGTAGAAGTCAGGGTTTGGTTATAAAAAAATATCCAAATCTCTGATGATCCCCCGAAGCACCATCAAATCCATCATCATCATCATCATATCAAAAGAACATGGTAACAACAAACCTGCCAAGAGAGGACCGTCCACCAAAACTCTTAGACCGAGCAAGAAGGGCATTAATCAGAGAGGTAGCACAGACACCAAATGTAACCCTGAAGGAGATGTACAGCTCCCAAGCAGAGACTGAAATATCTGTCCATACAACCACAATAAGTCATACACTCCATACAGCTGGGCTTTATGGAAGAGTGGACAGAAAAAAAGTCTTTACTGACAGACAAAGAAAGGCTAATTTTGAGTTTGCCAAAAGGCATGTGGGAAACTCCCTAAATGTATGGAGGAAGGTGCTCTGGTCAGATGAGACCAAAATTTTGACAAAAACTTTTCAGCCACCAAGAAAAACATTATGTCTGGTGCAAAAGCCAACATCTCATCACCGCAAGAAAACCATTCCACAGTGAAACATAGTGGTGGTGGAAGCATGGATGGTGCTAAACACAGGGATACTCTTGAGCCAAACCTGTTTTGGTCTGTCAGTGATTTGAGACTAGGACGGAGGTTCACCTTCAAACAGCTAAAGGAACACTCAAGTGGTTAAGGGGAAATGTGTAAATGTATTGGAATGGCCTAGTTAAAGACCAGACCTTAATCCAATTGAGAATATGTGGTCAGACTTGATGACTGTTGTTCACCAGTGGAAACAATCTAACTTAAAGCTGGAGCAGTTTTGTCAGGAGGAATTGGCAAAAATCCCAGTGGTGAGATGTGGCAAGCTCATAGAGACTTATCCAAAGGGACTTGAAGCTGTAATTGCCGCAAAAGGTGGCTCTATGAAGTACTGACTTTAGGGGGGTGAATAGTTATGCAGACTGAAGTTTGTCCAGAATAACAGAAAATCAAATATTCAAAGTTGTAGGAATGTTCTGTAAATGAAATTAAGCAAACCCTCAAATAATCAATTTTAATTCCGGGTTGTGAGGTAGTCAAACACAAAAAATGCTAAGAGGGCTGAATACTTTCTCAAGGCACTGTACATACATAAATACACTACTGGTCAAAAGTTTTAGAACAAGTTTTAGAAAATTTTCAATTTTTTATTGAAAATTATTCCGTTTAATGTCTCATTGCACTCTGAAATGAAAGCATAGGAGGCAAGTAAGAAATCATGGAATGAATTTATAGACCAAAATGTGTTCTAAACTTTGTACTCATCAAAGTAGGCACCTTTGGCAATGGAACAGCTGAAAACACTCATGGCATTTTTTCTACAATAAACAACAAATATTCTTCACACAGTTCTTCCCAAATCTGTTGCACAAGTCCCCATAAATCTATGGCACTTTGCTTTCATTCTTGTATCCAATTCATCCCAAATCAGCTGGATGGGGTTTAAGTCTGGAGACTCCATGTTTTCATGATGAATGAATGATTGTTACACTTATATAGCACCTTTCTCAAACCCAAGGACGCTTTACAATCAACACACTCCATTTACACACACCGGTGAGAAGCGGCAGCCAATTGCGCACAGCGTACTCTCAACCGGAAGCGACCGTCCACTTGGAGGACTTTCCTGAGGTAGTTCTGGCATAGCTTGGACTTATGTTTTGGATCATTATCTTGCTGTAGGATGAACCCCTGACCAACTAGGCACATACCAGAAACATTCTAAAACTGTTCTTAAACTTTTGACTGGTAATGTACATGCATAGTGTATGCATTGCACTCATAATATGGAGCAATGCAATTGCAATGCTAATGATATCTTGCAGTGGAAATTCAAAAAAGGAGGCCATATAGACAACAAGAATCTGTGAGAATAAATGATCTACAGTTATCTACTCCAGACTGGGAGACTCGGCTGTGATCTCCCTTTCTTACATATTAGTCTGGTCCCAGAGTAACACCTCTAAGCCCAAGCCTTCCTGTCAGCACAGTCTCACACACACACACACACACACACACACACACACACACACACACACACTCCCTTTATTTAGTTTTCATTTTCTCCTCGAACTTAAGGCTCCTGGCAGATCAATATCTCATTAACTGGCCAAAGCCAGCCCCAAAGATGATTTATTTCCTACGGGCCGCTGTGGTGGCCAGAGGCTCCAGTCCAATTTCAATACAGGGGGTAGGGTGGGTTTGGGTCTGAGCTCCAGAGGAACACATGTTTGGGCTGAATGGATCCAGGCCAGTACTCACATCTCTCTCCCCCCAGGAGCTGCAGCTGGACTGGCTGACCCTTCACATTGACTCCCCTCTCCCTCAAGGCAGTGGTCTAAGATCTCAGAGATTATGTTTTTCTAAAGCATGGACTTTATTAAGTCAGTGTTTATTAATATTTACTCTCTTACTTCTCCTTTATTCTCATGCGCCATCCACATCCTTAGAATAAAAGAGGAAGGGGAGTGCTTGCAAAATTCTAAAAACCAGGTTAGCACCATTTAGTTGCTACTCTGTGACAGTGGTCTTTTTAACATTTCACTTAACTGTTTCATCCAGACCTGCTGGTCTCTCAGTCTTAACATGAAAAAGCCAGTCATAGTCCCATAGTCCCTCCAGAGAGCTCCACTATGGGTGCCAGTGCACTAACCCAGGTTCAACACAGAACAATCTCTCCCTACAAGAAACAAGTTTGTCCTGCTTTCACACATACTAAATAATAAAGGATATGTTCCTTTGGCTATTAGATTTATTTACAACATTTATTTAAATGACAAATTTACAAATTGAAGTGTGCTAAATGCCATCTCTAATAACTTCTGCTGATTTAGTCTTGGCTACGCTGTATGACACTGACTCAACTGCACTCATGCGCACACACTAGTGTGGTTATTAATAGGAGTAGCAATACAGAACATAAGGTCCCCCATTTCCTCGTGAACCAAAGGCTATCAGCAGCTTAAAAGGTTCATTAGACCTACCTAGAGCCACATGATGACAGAGTGTGAATATAAGTCTCTCTCTCTGTGTATAAACACACAAACACCTCCATGAACAGTGCACATCACTCTAATGTGTTGTGCCCACCTTTTCCAGGAGGCCATGGTGTACAAATGAAGAAGGTTTGAGTCATTCATTCAGCACTCATAGCCATCCATCAGGTTGTCATGCAGGTCTGTAGTTCACAGGAACAGCCTTGACAGGCCAGGCCACCTGGGGATCAGGAACAGTGTGCCCCTCTCCTCTGCTGTCCTGATGAATGGACAATAGCCCAGCAACCTGCCCAGGGAGAGCTGTGGCTTACTCATGCTCAACATGGCTCTCTTGGCTTACTCATGCTTATGGTGGCTGTCCAACTGTCACCAGACAAACTAATCAAGATCCGTCTAAACAGAGCAACATGCAGGGCCAGCAGAATTTTCAATGTGTTGGGATTTTCCACTCATGTGCTTACTAAGGAGGCTGATATTTGTTAATGAATGAGAAGTGAATAATTATAAGCAAGATAATTGAATTATTACTGGTAGTTACAGCCAATAAATGGTGGCATTTAAAATGGCATTATTTTCAGCTTGATCGAAGATGACGCAGTGGACAATACCACAGCCTCACATACAGCAGGCTACAGTATGATTGACCGTCCAACCAAGACTAAACCAACAACACTGACACGGAGCTTACACTATAAACTTGACATCAACCTACTGAAATACAATAATGTAAGCATTTGTAATATTAGATGTCTGATTTAGCTGTATGAAATGTTATATATATTTTTTACATTTTAATCTGCCTTTAATCTGCCAGATAAAAAAGTGTGAACTTATTTATCTGCTCAGAAATGCAGTGCTTCCCTACTGTTCACTGCTATGCTGCAAATCACAGTGGTGCACAGTCAGGGAGAAGAGAGCATCATGATAAATGGTAAGTTTTCTGTCTGTGTGTGTCCACTACTTTTTTCTTCCTTAGGCACACACACAGTCCTTGATAAAGTAGCAGCAGGAAACACACAATACTATGAGGAAAGGGGAGGGTATAAATACGGCTTAGCGCAAGGACTTGGGCACTAATCACATGCAGACAGATAGGTGCTTTCACTGTGCCACGTCTGTAAAAATGAAAGCCACGCTGTAATAAGCTTGGTCTCCTTCTAGTGTCATAAAGAGGCTGCAGAAATTCTGAAATCATACAGCACAGTTCCTTTGACACTAGGTGATAAGCACACCTATCAAAGCATGACACTTGCAGGGTGTGTTGCTCAGTTAACAGGGACAGAGAGAGTGGGGGAGGGGAGAAAGCTTTAACAGCACCTTACCATCCAAGGGTAAGGTTTGCTGCATCAGAATAGGTAAGTACAATCAGCAATCTTTACACAACATAAATAAAGGAGAACAAAAAAGTAAACCATAAAAGCCCAAATGTTGCTAGATCCAAAATCTGATTGGACTAGCACTTGGAGTCACAGAGCTGGCAAAATTAATTGTGGGCTGTGTAACACAGACACAGGACCTAGACTGGCACCACAGAATGTAAGTATATTATGCCACATCGATGACTGTGACTGCAGGCACCTTCTAGATCGGCACTCACCACTGTAGAAGCGAATCATACAGCTGAGGTCAGAGTTGGCGGCTTCTTGCTGCACACGCAGAGGGTCATTATAGCCCATGGTGGACAGGTAGTCGTACACCATGTGAAGAGGCTGCTCAGAGGAGTCCAGTCTCCTGCAGAGAGAGAGAGAGAGAAAAACTGTGATGCATAGAAATATTCAACCTTTCCTTTTTTGTTTTCATTTTATGCTGAGCATTTTTATAAATATTATAATGTTCACCACTGAGCCATGACACAATCATGCATGTATTTCAGTCAGCAGTATCATCATAAGCTCCTTTCCTGACATTTGCAAATAACAGGAACTTCTCTAGACTTTTTCCTCTCAAATCCCTCCCAGAACTCATCCCTTCCAGCCTGTCAGTGGCATCTGGTGCTCTAGAGAATTAGGTGCCCATCGTACTGGCCTCAAGTCAAGTCATTGCCTTCTTCCACCCAATTAAATGTTTGGTTCACTCACTCACAATGACCCTATTAACATCTCATCAGGCACCCTGCTCTCAGCTTGAGAAGACTGCAACAAGTGACCTGCAGCCTGCCACCACCTATGAGGAGCTTCCTCCCATTCACTGCATACAACAAACAACAATTCTGTGTTGTCCAGCAAAAGCAGGGACAAGTCATCCTAGTGGAAACAAAGGCACGTTTGCTAAGATAGAGCAGATGTAGGCTAGTAGTGACAAGAAGAGATTAGATTCACTCTAGGTTTTTAGAGCAAGAGGGTGGTTGATAAGGGATCTAATTGTTCCTAACAAAATCATGCAAGCAGCACACTGAAGCTCAAGGATCAGCAAAGAAGTAGAGACAAAAAAACCCCACATGTAAATACATGCATACTACATCCAAACACATAAAAGCCCTACTTTAATGGTCCCTCCAGGTTTACTCAGCCTACCCGTCTAGCCTAGGACTAATGTGATTTCAGGCATTTCAGCAGGCCAGTCATCCTCACAAGGACAGAAAAAGGGGAAAGCATGACTCCCTCTCTCTCTCCGACACACCTTTCAAATCTCCGCAGACGCTGCAGAAAGTGGACACTGGGACACAACAGACTTGTTTATGTGTGCATGCACAAACCAAAATGAAGCACAGAGGATATGCACACAAACACAAATCCTCCAGGGAGCTGAGGTAGTGCCATGACCATTCTCAAGCTCTGCAGTTTTTTTTAATATCATAAATGCTGCATTTTTTCAATCTAAGTGTTTACCCTGCCATAGCTCCTTTCCTATTCCAGTGGTTGTGCATCACGTGTACATTAAACCTCAGCGTCCTGCCCTGTGCATGTTATGTTATTCACATTGAAATGTCTATGTATACATCATTGTGTGCCTGTGGTTTATGGTTTCATGACTGGATTTCAGACCAAGACAGAGAGACAGACAGGCATGACGACTCCTCTCTCGAAACAGAAAACGGCTTTGCACCCTGAAAATGAGGCTCCCCTTGTGGCCACAGAATACTTCCAGTCATCACAGCCTACCTCTCTCAAATGTGACGTAGCACACTAATCTCCCTACATCCCACACAACACAAATAACAATGCTAATATACTCCACAAACAATCCAGGAATTTCATTCAAGAAACAACACAATCAGAAACACACACTAAAAAGTGCATTTCAAAATATTCCAGTTTATGGTGAAATGCACCAATATTCACAGCTCAGTACACAGCCCTTAAAGTTATGTAATTCTGGTCCTTTTCTATGCATAATGTGTCCACTCTCTGACTGAAGCTCTATGCATTACAAATTTTAACCACTTAATTTTGTAATACTGTCAGACACAGGGCTCGAAATGTATCAATTTTGATGATTAATGTTCAAGGGCTGATACTTTGACATGAAATTATTATACACAGAAAAGTTGTGCATTATTTACTGTTCATTTACTTTATCATCTTCAAATTGAGCCCATTTCTCTTTTTAGTATTTGGTATTTAGTATTTTTTTAAGTGACAAAATATACAATAACTACAACAAACCCTAAAATAGTTGTTAATACGCATATAATATTATGTAAAGTCACAGCTGTGTCAGGCAGCTTTTTTCTATTTTTTTCTTTAATTAGTCAGTTTTAGGTTCAGCAGGTTTGACCTGACAGCAAAAATAGCAGCTTTTTATTGTTCTGAAATCACTATTTTTTTTTACTGCTATTAGTATCAAATTAGAGTTTCCTCCACACACCTTTAGTATATCTGTGTAACTATTTATTTAAAAGGTACAGTATGTAATATTTCGGGTTATCTTTTAGCAGAATTTAAGATAATCACTAATAAAAATGATTAAAAACACATCTAATCATTATAAACTAAGAAGTTGTTTGATTATTTTACCTTAGAAAAAGTTGTTTATATATATAGGTTGCGGGTCGAACACCGACCAAGGCCGCCATGTTGCACAGTAATTCGAAAAGGACAAACGAGGCTAGCAAAAACCGTTTGTGTTGTAATTACGAATTGGCCACTCAAATTCGATGGCGCTGTAGCATTTGTTTTACCGTTGGCTGACATAAAACAGGAGAAGAAGAAATGAACGTACCTCAATAAGAAGAAATACACAGAGGAGAAGCAAGAATAAAGGTTTTTTGGTTTATTTGTTAAGATGGCAGAACGTTCTTATGCTCGTCAAGAAGAGAAAACAACTTCAATCATCAAAGAAAAGAAAACAGGATGAAACTTAGGTTCATATTCATGTGCGCAGTGTTTTTCCAGTGTAAGGTGGAACAGGAGATTCATAGCTGCGCGCTAGTTCGCTATATGAGCTCGTGTGAACTCTTATCGGCTGAAGTGCCTTCTTCAGAGCATGGCAAGCTTACCTTGACTAGAGAAAAATGTGTATCCTGCCTGCATTATCTGTCTACAGTGAAGCAGTTTGATGTGTTTACTTTGTTACATTATCTTGTGTTTGTACAGAAAACAGCTAACGTTTACAATAGCACTACTGAAGTGCAGAAAATATGTTTCGTCTGCGTTGTAGTATTGATAATTTTACATATTACATTTCCTAAATTTATCATTAAAATTAATCTTACCACCTGACATATCACAAGCTCTAAAGCTGCTATTAGACATCACGTTCGGGAGTATCAAAGATATATGACATCTTATGGCCACCATAGAGACTCCTTCATGTTTGGAAGGTAGAGACTGTGGAAAGAGTCTTCAGTTGGTTGCAATATGAAAACTAAACCACTAGATGTCGCTGGAAACTACACACTGTGCCTTTAACATTATTTAAATAGAAAATATACTTAAAATATATTGATTATGTGAAGCATAAGCGCCACAAAGACCAACAACCACAAAGTTTTGACAGACCAGAAAGGCTGATATTTTGTCTGGTGTAAAATGCACATCAATTTTGAACTGAAAAAATAAAACAGAAGTATATATGTTTGATTACACAGCAGAGTATAAAATGCTTCAGAAACTATAATGTAAACTTCTTCATAGTGTTCAGGGTTATTTTGAGAACAAGCATTCAAGCAATAGGGATTACGAATAATAGCTTGTAAAATGCCATTCAAACTAGCCGTAATAATACAGAAATCTATATGTATTGAATTAAAAAATCAAGAAAACCAATAAAAAAAAATAGTATGGTTCAAAAACATTAAAAGATATAGAGACAATGAGACTCCCAACAACTTTACAATGCCTGGTAGACCACCAAAAGTCATCAGCGCATAAATGTTCATTTTTAGCTTTGATAACACTTTACTCCAAGCCCTTTTTCCAGATCTGAAAAAATAAATCAACAGTTCCATCCTTCAACTTTGAGAACACAATTCAATGCTACTGGTTTGAAAGAATGTGTAACTGTTCCTAAGAAAAGGAAATCTACATTTTAAAAAATCTATAGTGAGAAGGAAAATCTACACTAGAACACAAACTTCATATCTGACATGTGAAGTAAGGTTTATTGTACCATAAATTCAACGTCACTCAATATACTGAAGATTACTTGGATTATGGGAAGCAGAAAATTCACTTTGAACTTTGGAAGTGTTAAAAGAAGAAATATGGAAAAATATTGCAGATTTCTCTGACTAAACATTTGCGTTCTATAAGATAATGAGTGAACTCTTTTTCAACTCAAATTTGCTTGTAATATGCTTATAAATGTGAGGGTTGTGAAATTTTATGTTTATTTTGTTACAGAAAGTGCATGAAAAGCAATGAAAAAGTTCTGCTTGAAAATGTGTATTTAAGCCAATCAATGCAGGATATAAAGTCAAGACACATCATATCATAAATGTAATTGACTCTTGACCTTATCATTGAAAATCATATTGAAACTGAAAATATTGAACTGGATATCTTGGGCATGGCAGCAAAGGATCAGTGCATCAAATGAGTACCAGCAGAAAATGTGTATGTTTTACCTAATGAGGTCTCCATGCAGCTGCAAGTATAGGCCTTGCCCATTTCGTTGAGTGCACAGCTCTTCCACGGTGGTGCTAGTTGAACACAAAACCAGTTTGAGGTCTGGCTGGGCCACAGATGTGGTCTGGGGACCTGGGACAGGTACCTGTGGCTCAGAGGCACCATACAGGCAAACACATCCCCGCTGGGCATCCCCCTTCAGCCAGTCCCTCTCTCGTGAACCAAACCGTGTCTTCCTGGTCACGCAGCCACGGCTGCCATTCCGCTTCATGTTACGCTGTGATATGAGAGAAGAGAATGAGGTGAGGCTTATATGATGCAAAAAAATCATATCAACTCTGTCCTAAAAACATCACAAACTACAGCTGTGCTGGTGCACTTAAAGTGGAATTTAATCTTTTTTTTCAACATTTCTGAATGTATGAATCTTTGATCAAATCAGTGGTGATAAATACCAGGAGTTCAACAAGATGCTACAAGGCAAATATAGGGATTTGGGCACACTGTACAGTCAATGTTTCCAGTAATATAAATTAGTTTATTATAGATAAATATATAGAATTATATGCTAGTCTTCTACAACTTTGCAAATAAATGTTCAGACCCTAGAAAATGTTGTGTCCAGAACAATGAACAAATCTGTAGTAGCCTATATATAAAGAATGAAGTTAAAATAATGATCCATAATAGTACTTATACTTTAATAACTTCAATATCTTGTTTGCATTTAAAATATATATCTTTTTCTAAAAAGAAAGAACCAACTCATTCATTATCGTTTTCATACCATCCGTGCAGTAAACAAATACACACACTAATGAGCGCACAGGCACACACACACACAGGGGGGCAGTGAGTACACAAGAGCATACAGGGGTGGCTAGCCTCATAACAGTTGGGGTAAGGTGCCTTGCTCAGGGACACCTGTCCTGCTGTTTCAGGGGCTCAAACTGACAATCTTTCGAACCTGAGACCACTTCTCCCACCTTCAGGCCATAGATGCACCCCATGTCTTAAGAATAGCAGAGCCACCCCCATGAACACAAAACATCTTAGTTGTAAATTTTAACAGCAGCATCTACATTCAATTAGCAGCATGAAATGGTCCAGTGCATAGTCATGGTTCAGATTAGGGCATTCAGTATCACAGAATCAATGTCAGAACCTTGCTTTCCATGACTGTGGAGAGGGACTGGTAGGGCCCAAATATTTATACAAGGCACAAACGCCCTGGAAAGAGGCACGAGCTAGGCCTGATTCACAGACGGGCGGCCAGGCATCAAGTCATTAGTCAGACTGATGAAATCATACTCCCACAGAGCTAGGCTCCCTGATGGAGACTGAGAGAGGGCCCTGGCCGCCTGTGGCTGCAGTCTGCTGCTTTGCACAGACAGGAGAAGATCCCTTTTGCCCTAACACACCAACACAACCTCTGTCATCTATCAACAGATCTGTGTACCTGAGTCACCAATAATGACTGAGGTAAATGTTGCTGATGCAGTCCTCTATCTCAATATAACTTGACTCTGGCCTTAGATTTGGTAGCTACATAGTCAAGTCAGCTGTGATTAATGAATTACAACCCCATGATACAACCTCTAATCAGTAATCCTTAATCTGCAGATTTGACCATTGGTACATTTATAGCTAGTAGGGATGGGCAGACCTATAGTGAAATAACAATATTTCTGATCCTGATGTTTCTTTATAAAAATCTATCCTCACATGAACACATTGAGCCTCTGCTGGCTTCTCTGATGCAGAAAAAACCTGATGTCAAAATGTTAATATTTCAGCACTGATATGAAATATCATTTTACACATTCATTAATCTTTTTAATAGTGAATTCACTAATGTCAAGTTTGACAGCGTTCTGCTGACTTAAAGAAATACTAAAACTATGTATACATACAATAAATATTAGTATCGATATGGGGATATTAGGGATTTCGATCGAAAGGTAATTAGCTGTATCAGGCAATCCTAGCTAGTTATACCGTTAGTCTCACTGACACCGACTGAAATATTCATTTTTATATTTATAAGCGGTTTAATTTAAAAATAACTCATTTTATTTTTAGGCCTTAAAGATGAGTTTTAAGCCATCATTCTGGTGTTTCTTCGACGTCCTGTCAAAGGTTTCCCTTCAGACGCTGGGACAGGTTTAGCGACTGTGCTAACAGGTTTGAAGTTAGCACGTCTCGCGCTGCAGCCGTTAGGCTGCGCTAGTTTAAGTCACTGCTGGGTGTGAACACAGATTAGGCATCACGGTCCGGTCCTTAGCGCTGAAGAAGGCTTGATGGCGTTATCGATGCTGTTCACGAATTCACACGTCGTCCGTTTCGGCCCTCGTTCACCCTCCAAGCCCATGCTAACATGATATCTACCTTTAAAACCCGTATTCCCGTACCGCCTCGGGATATCAGAGCGCCGCGCTCTCCTCCCGTCTCGCCGAGCCCCGGCTTTGGGCACACAGCCGCGCAGCTCCGACCACCGTCCTCCACACCAGCGCCGCTTTTCCCCTCAACCTCGGCACTCTGCGCCGGCCTCGCCGCCTTCTCCTCGCCTTTCATCTCGCCTACATTTATGTCCTTTTTCACCCCAAACGTCCAGATGTAACGTCGCAGTTGAGCAGCGGTAAATTCCAACACAGGAGGCGGCGGAAAAAGCCCATCCTGATCTGGTGAGACGCCATAATCGCACGGCTGTCAGATCCACGCTCAATAAACATTAGAGGGCGGAGCTTATTATTATTCATAAGGCACTGCCTATTCCGCGACGTCACGCTCATGAACTATTCATTAGCAGGTGCTCTATTACAGATCACAATAAACGGAATGCCATTTTTGTCTGTATGTGTTTGTGCAAGCTATGTTTTACAGTTTCACTTATCTATTTGTGTATCTGTTCTAAAGTTTTGGTGCTCTACAGATAACAAGAAACGTATTTTTTCCTGTATTTGTGTTTGTGCTAGTTAGGTCTCATTTTAATTTCTAATCAGTACAACTGATTGTAAATCATAGAAGTAAAATTTATATACAGTTTGTGTAGGCTTACAATATTAATGTCAGGTTAATTTGTGTAGGAGTAGAGTTAAGAGTTGGTTTCCCCTTAAATACTTTCAGCATATACGTAAGGCTTCTTATGATGTGATATCCCAATCTATTTCACTTTCTCAACCTATTAGGTAAAAAAACATACATATTAAACAATATTTCACAAAGTTAGTCTGCTAATAAATTGTACAAAAATAAATCTTGACTATGACCCTCACTACAGAGTGCTGTTATTCCTCCTAGCTCACTGAAGCCCATGAGAGAGGTTGAAAGAAACCTCTCCTAAAACATTACACTATTTGTTAGCCACCTTTCACCCTGTTCTTGGTCAGGACCCTCAGAGGACCACCACAGAACAGGTATTATGTATGGTGGGGGGATCACTCTTAGCACTGCAGTGACACTGATGTGGTGGTGGTGTGTTCGTAGTGGTTGTAGAGTGGATCAGACACAGCAGAGCTGCTAGAGATTTTAAACACGAAGTTAGCTCACGGTACACAGACACACCTACCTTATTGGTCCACATTGTAGACAGTATCTCATCTGTTGCTGCAGCTTGTGTTGGTCCTTGAGTCCTTCATTGGTGCTCACAGAGGACACTGTTGGATGGATAGTTTTGGTTGATGCACCATTTTCACTCCAGCAGTGATACCAAGACATTTAAAAACATCAGCAGCTCTGCTGTGCCTGATTCCCTCTATCCCCCTGATCACATCACATCACCACATCAGTTTCACCTGCTCTATGGGGGTCCTGACCATTGAAGAACAGGATGAAAGGAGGCTAACAAAATATACAGAGAAAAAGATGGACTACAGTCTGTAGAAGAGCTACAAAGTTTAGCTGATAAAATAGGTGTGTATATACAAAGAGGTAGTCACAATATTCTGATAGGACTGTACACACATTTCTACATTTCAAAAGGCAAAATAAGAACACAGACTTTACTATACTGTGGTATTTGATATGGTAAATCTCTCAGACTCAAAGAATAGCTAATAGACTGAAAAAGTCCAATGCTGAGATTTGCAGGTTGATTAGTGTATGGTTACGTCACCTATGCAGTTGCCCAGTTCTCGGTTTCCCCACAAGATGGTGATGGTGTAGCTTAGAACCAGAGTCCTTACAGAACTACCTGAAGAATATGATTATTTCAAAAGGAAGATCATTGGATAGAATGCGTACACCTAATGAGAAGAACTGTTGTAAGGTATCCAATGTCAGGATAACACACAAGCTAGACTGCAGTTTTCAATTACTTAATATGAAAATAATAATACTGCATAATGCAACGTTACTTTTGACTTTTTTATTTCTTGTGGTCATCATTTTCTCCAACTCAAAGACAATAATACACAGCATAAGTCTAAAATATCCCATGTAATAGATTACAAGTTATTTTCATTCATCATGAATTATTTTTCAGTCCAGCACTCACTCCTTGAATACACGGGACACTGTGATTCAGTTCAGCATGTCAAACTCATTGGGGAAAAAGTTGAGCATATCCACCCTTCCCACCCTGCACACAATTGGATGTCGTGAGATAGCAAGTGTAAAATGGCCGGGGAGGAGGCACATGTATAGATACAAGTTCAAAAGAACAACCCATAGCTTTTACAGTTTACAAAGAGGGGATGTGGATGGAGAGGGTAATCATTCAAGAATGTGATGCATGGAGAGTTCACCTGGTCAAACAACTACATCCAAATGAATGGTGTCCTATTCAGGCCCCCTTACCAACCTTCAGCCCAGGAAAGAAAGTCTGACTCCTAATCAACATTAGACTGAGTTAACAGAACAATAAATGTCTCACAAAAAAAAAAAAAAAAAAAAAACTTGGTGTGTGTCAAGATGCCAGGAAAGCAGGAAGAACCTTGCTTTCAGAATCAGAACTTGTCTTGCATTTTGACAGCAAGTTTACAGAAAGAGTAAAAATGACAATATTTACAATCGGTTTTCACATGCAGCTCCAAAGCTGAGCGTTGAAAAATCATTGCAGCCAAAAAATTATGTTCAACAGCGTGAAGGCAGACAACTCCACACCTCTTGTTCTTCTTGGGTTCTCTCCAACACACACACACATATACACACACATTTATGAGCTGATTGAATGAAACGAGCCTAAAAAAGCAGCAGATTTTCATAAGGTTTCTGTTCACTTTCCGATCTTTTCTGTAACTTATAGTAGTGCTCTTTTTAGATATACAGCTTTGACTTGACCATCATGTAATAATGAGGAACACTATGCTTATAGTTCATATGTTAAATGTATCCAGTGGCTGGTACACTGATAGAAAACATTCAAGACAGCATCAGCAGCACAAGGGTTCTTTTCCCTTATGCTTCATCACTCCAGACAAAAGTAACAACATACTTCAAATGGCATGCTAGAGACTGAGAAAAAGGAAAAGAAAGGAAGCATCTGCCACCATTTCACAGTCCAAGCTAAAAATATCAGTGAATATGGCTGGGGTTTGCCTAAATTGACGGAGAAAATCTATGGAGGCACAAACAAACCTGGGCAAAAGTACTTTAGAATTTTTAATGGGATGGCCCTCGTAAGCAATGCAAAATGATCATAAAGCCACCACCAGTGTTATGTTTATTTACTAAATATCTGCTGGCAAAGAAATCATTTTCCACATCCTGCTTTCCTTCTGAAGAAGGCAACTTGCTTCTGGTTGGCATTGGGGGAGTGTGGCTTGAGGGTGGGGGCACAGCATATAGAACAGAGCAATCACAGAACATCCCTACATCACACTGCAAGACCTCCTTTCAGTAGTGCATCACAAGGTATCTACTTAATTCATGAAAAGCAAAAAGGAAAAGTATGAAACCAGGAATTGAAATTAAGAGCAAATGTAAGGCTGATTCTTTACATTTGTGTACAAGTACAGGCCCTAACTAATCTCCACAAGTCTTCAAATGGGAGTTTATTTGATTTGATCTTTTCGGTTATCTTTTACAATTATATACAATGTACAGGCAGCAGATAATACATTTCCTTTTGAATAAACTAACAGGGTAGTTAAATTAGACTGATTCTGAATATGATTACTGTGCATTACTGGAAGGAAAGTTTAGAAAACGATCAATATCTTTAAAAAAAAAAAAAAAAAAAAAAAAAAAAAAAAAAAAAAAAAAAAAGTATTTGCATCTTAAAAGCCCTCAATATGTACACAAAAGTCCAAAAAAGAAAGAAAATTAAGTAACAGAAGTATGCAGTCTTTTTCTCCATATACACATTACTCAAAAATATTTCCAAAGCCATGGAACATCTGATTTGGTCACCAAACTCAAATACAAGAGGCATAGTGAATCTTAATTTGCAAAATCTGGTCACTGAGTGTATATGCAGATTCAAATGAAGAGCAGCAAGAGAGCTGGTTAAAGTTTGTTAGTGATGAGATGCATTTATGTATGCCAAGGTTATCTGCAAGATGGTTTGAAACCATGCAAATGACTGAATGATACCGTCATGGCATTGTTGCCTTCTCAAAAAAAAAAAAAAAAAATTATTAAGGTTGTAAATGAAGTGAGGTATTCTGGTTACTCTTTCCAACTGTCTTCTGAGAAAGAGGAGAGAAAGCCTGGAGATTATATATGTATATACATGTATATACACATATATAAACACAAGGACTAGTAGACAGCAGAAACATGCTTGATACCTTACCGTCCCAAAGCCCTGTCTGAATAATTAGAACTTAAATGTGAAATTAAAAGTTAATAATCTCCATGTTACGGGAGGGGGGAAAACCAGTTTTGCTCTCTCTCCTGTGGCATCACCCACTAGTGAATTTTGAGACAGCTGAGGGCTTGAGTTCTACCACTTTCAGCAAAAGGCACATCGCTTTGAAATCAGGCAATACATTTTTACTTCAAAAATCACTGCAGAAGAAGTATTTAGAAAATAAAACAAAAACTAAGAAATCCATTCAGTGCATATAACTACATTCATGATGGGTCTCGCATACAGTGCATGTTTACATCTATGCTGACCACACTTGGTTTGAAACTGCTTCAGAGGACAAATATTTAAATGAATCCAAATTGAGATAGTGACACCGTTTCCATTTGCTGCTTTTATAATTAGAAAATTGCACTGTTAAGACTGTATTGTTACCTGTGCACTAACTTGCTCAACTAACTAGTTTAAATCTCCAGCAAAGTTCAATGCTTCAAATTACAAAAGCATGTGTCACCGGACACAAGCGTACAATGTTAGATAAGGAAAGACGTGCTCAGTACAAATGTGAAAAGACTGATCCAATATCTACGTCTGCTTAGTTTAACCATGACCAGTAGCAGCAAAGTCAATTCACTTGACTCAGAAAGTGGGCTTCTGCCATATCTGCGGACCATACAAACTGAACCAACCCAAATATGACTGCAAAAAGGATTTACATATGATCTTAACATGTAATCAAAGTGCTCAATGGTCAAATTTGTTAAGAGTGCAGTCAGTGAATGAATGCACTACAATGGGTGATGGGTGCAGCAAAGGATTTTTAACGTACATCATATAGCCACCACATAGGTTCTATATGGAGAATAGATCTGATATACTTTATTACAGGACATAAGATCAGTAGATACATGGACTCTTAAGAGGTAATGAAATGCCACACAAAAGGTTATTTTCAAGCCCCATCGCAAATCATGTTCTCTTATCTCTGAAATGCCAGTGAAAGTTGGACAAGGTGCAAACATTCGTAGCCTATGCAATTCAGAGTTCAAATAGTTCAAATAATTTTCATTTAAAAACGACCCCCACCCATCAACAGTTAAAATCATGAAGAAAAATGAAACTAAAGCAGACCAATCAAACAAGTGCTCATACCATCAAGCTCCTCTCCAGAGTGACCATGAGTATGGTATATTCCATCTACAGACAGCAAGTGGGCCAGGCTCAGCTTGGGGTGCATGTGTGTGTGCGCGCACTGAGATGATCTGGGTGCAAGTGAGGAAAGGAGGAACTCCAGAGTAGACAGACAGAAAGGTCAGACAGAAGCACAAACAGTGGCAAGCCCAAATGAGAGAAGGGACGGGGGCATTAGTAAAATGGATATGTATTGAGAAGTTTCTGGTGAATGGTTCATCATTGTCATGATCGTCATGGTCTTCATACCATCAACTCTATTTGTGTGTGTGTGTGTTAGGAAGATTCCACTGCTTCCCGTGCAACCCCAGGGCAGCGATGTGCATTGTTGTCACAGGGGGATCAGTCGGGGATGGGGAAGGGTGATCTTTCCCATAGTTCCCTTGGTCGGGGTCTTTAAGATCAAGAGCATCACCAAAATCATTGCCAGGACTGAGGGGGGAAGTTGTTGACCTCGGCCAGATCTTGAACAGGAGTGCCTTTTAAGGTGTATGTCAGCTTGATCCTCATTCGCAGTTGCTGCTGTAATTTTGAAAACAGTGTCAGGCATTTTCAGAAACTACTGTACAAAAGCATTCCATAAGCTAACAAACATACTTCCTGTGGTCGTTAACTGAGTCAATCTAATTGACTTCACTACAGCTTTTCTTTCAGGTTGTCTTTATTTAGATTCTACAACAGACAATGGCAGAACACACATTATTAAGCATCAATTGCAAACAGCAAAGTATAATTGTGACAAAGTACCCCGTTTTATGGTTTTAGGTATCAAGGCAATTATCTCTATGACCAAGTCTCTTGTCTCCTTCTCGATTAATTCAAACCCAGTCTTTTTTTTTTTTTTAATAAACAATGTTGCCTACAAAACTTAATGAACTGAAGTATTTCTTAAGGTCCTGTCACAGCATTTCCACTGGGATATGGTTTTAACTTTGACTGAGCCAATGCAACATAATTTTTATTCTTTTTCATCCATTCTGTTGTAGATTTGCTAGTTAACTTACTTGCTCATACTTGCGTTTGACCCAATTGCAGTGAGGCTTTGGCTCTAGAATACATTGGTATACACAGGAGTTAATGGTCAACTCAATGACTGCAAGGTGCCAAAGGACACTTTTTTGGACAGATGTTTATGTTCCGATACGTCAAACCATAAAATTTAAAGAGGCTGTACTTTGTTTTTTTTCATGATTTAAGTAGCCGTTATGTATTGGAGTCTAGAATTGCTTAATACCAAAATTTTGGTAGTTCACCCCAATGTCAATTAAATTTGATGATTCAATGTAGAAAGCCTATACAAAACTACAAAAGCAGAAATGCTGCACTAATAAGCTACATAACATACTAGTCACAAGTTTAAGACCAGAACACACTGACCACAATGGTAATGATCTAGCATGAATGAGGAAAACTATCAAGCAATTTTGATTTAAAATGTATTTTTTTTTGTTGGAAGTAGGGTTGCAATGGTATATTTTCATGGTATGATGGTCTCAGAAATGATCACGGTATCACAGTATTTCATAGAAATTATACGTTACACAGGCTCAAAGAAATACGTTTTTTTGTTTAACAAACTATTTAACGTAGCTGAAACTCTTTAACAACAGTTAGGTATAAAAAAGGTCCTCTTTATTAAAGAGCCAAAACATAAGGACAGTCTTATGCAATGTGCATATTTTCATAAGTACATATGTATTTACTGCTGCTTAACATATTACGATACTAGAAGTGATACTTGTACTGTTTATGTAGATACAAATGTTTTCAAGCACCATTTGTTTATCTTAAGAAAATAGGTGCACTGTAACTTTAAGAGCTAAGCAGCTCCGGTGGAGGGCCTTGGCCGGTTTTAAGTGGTTCAGAATGAGTAATCTACGGTTTGTGTTGCATCTTATATTTGGAACAACCATGGTTTAAAAGTTTTATTTTTGTTTGTTTTCATCATGCATGCAACCCGGAATAAACAATCTGTCACACTTCTCTCTGCCATTTTAGCCACCATGTGCTTGAGTGTGGCACCACTGGCCGAGGCGGAGCTGCGCTGCACATTTGCGGGTGAGATTTTCAGCTGGTTTGCCTTTTTACCTTTATTAACGGTAATAAGCAAATGGCCACAGTATGATAACCGTGCATTTTAATACCGTGAAACTGGTTACCGCTGCAACCCTAGTTGAAAGTACACCAACAGTCTGTGTGCTGCTGCTTTCCCCTGATGTGCATGCCAGCTTTTACATGGAGTCAGATAAAGTGTTGGTACTCACGAAAGCAGGAACAAGATCATATTTTGTTATTACCTTAGCAGTATATTTAGCATCGTTAATTTATGCCTTACCTTCTGTGGGTTAAGGACCCTGATGACCTGCGTGACATTTCCCTGGTTGAGTGCTGGAACAATATTACTGCTGGGGGAGAGTAGCTGCAGCTGGAATGTCTGCAAAAACAATACAAGCACACAGACAACAATGGACAACTGTGACAGTGAGAAATAAAGCATAATGTAAACAGAAGAGTAAAAGAAGACCAACTCCTTTAGAAAGTGTGGATTATAATGAAACAAGGACAAAGAACCAAACCTTTGGTACTGCAGCCTGGAATACAAAGTCTGTCATGTCTGCCTCAGTAGAGTTGGAGGCATGGATGGTGATTACTGATATGTTGGGGTTGGGATTGGACCTCTCAAAGGTGAATTCTATTTTTAGGCCATTCTTGTTGTATGCAGTCATTGGAGGAATGCCTGCAAAGGAAGAATAAGACATATGGAGAACGATAACTGCTAGCGTGGGTTTTTTGCTGAGTCAGTCTAAAGACACCACTGCCAGGACAAATGGGGCATTGCAGTGAGCTCACCTGCAACAGTGTCATTGAAGAGGGGTTGTGAGGACAGGCCATCCAGGAGGAAAGGGGGCTGGGAGATGGGCACAGAGGGAGCGGGAGCAGGGGCAGGGGTTGGACCACCTATGGAGTGTGTAGGAACAGACTTGTGTGGGTGGGATTTAGGGGAGCAATGAAGACACAGAGCACCATATACAGCAGTCACTGTGCATTTGTACTCAAGGTGACCAAACAAAAGCAACACGGGAGAGGCAGAAAGATGGAGATCTACACAGATATAGGTTTTTAACTACAGCATGACTGGTGCGAGGTCTGTGCAAGGAGTGCTGGCCTACCAGACAGAGAGAGGTCTCCTAATAAGTCGAGGAGTTCTCCCCCAGCTGAGGCAGGTTTAGTGGGCAGAGCTGTGTGGATCACAGGTACCACGTCATTACCGCCAAGCAGGTCTAACAAATCATTAGCCTGCAGAACAGAAGAAAACACTGCAATGAGATCTCTGTATTACTCCATTCAGTAATCATTTATGTAATTCATCTTTAGAGGAACTTGAGAAGACATTTTCTGCATCTGAAGCTTATACTGAATACATCAGTAATACCATTTTGTGTACCAGACAAGGGACAAGTGTAATAAAGACACAGTCTATATTAAGTCACTGATCTAAACCCACATAATGCCTCACCTGATTTGTTGGCTGAGTAATGTTGGGCAGGTGTTTAGAGTCCAGTGCAGAGGATTCTGTCTCTCCATTTGTCTGTACAATCTCTGCAGGGCCATTAGTAGCCGTTTTCTCCATAATGGGCATTCGCTCTAGTAAGGCAGGCCTTTTAGGAGAAAGGTGTGAATTAAAAAGTCATCATAAAAACATTTTATAATGATGCATTTATTTAGAAAGCAAACATCAGTGGCAGGCAGAAGCTACAAGTTAACCATGCTGGTTTATTGACCATAAACAAAAGTGCAGTTAAAAGCTAACAGTAATAACAGAAAAGCTCTAAACTACAAAAATGTTTCTATTGGTACATAAAACAACAAGCTGATTTGGGCGCTGGTTTGTAATCAGACCTTTATCATCAAACATATTCAGCTGCCTTCATGTAGCCAATGAGAGTGTGGAACACTGCGCTCTTACCTCATGTGATCGTATTTCTTGAAAAGTGCATTATACTCCACAGCTCTCTGCTGTAACTCAACATCTATGCTGCTGCCATATATAGACACCACTTTCTTTATTCGGCTGGGAGAAGTAAAAAAAAAAAAAAAAGAAAAAAAGTCACATCTTAGGATCTTCACAAAAAAATCTGTTTAAACTGTAAAAAATAACCATGCATTTGGTTTACTTCACACTGCTGAAACGTGTGGACAACTTCATGATAGCGGTCAGCGAGTAACCTCGGGTCACAGGGGTGGATAAATTGGAGACAAGGAGACCTTCCAAAACATCCAAGACCTCATCTTCTGTAACCTATGAGCAGAAAATGAATTTAGTAAGCCTACTCATGAGGCAAGAGATTAAGAGTCTGTCTCAAAAATCTAGTGCCGCTGGATTGTTGCTATATGAGGGGTTTCCATATCTATATAGTCCAAAAAACATGGAGATCAGGTGAATTGGATAATCTAAAATGTCCCTGGTGTGTGTATTGAATGTATGTATGCCCAGATATGGTTGGCACTCTGTCCTGGGTGATCCCCCCCTAGTGCTCGATGCAGTCCTACAGGTGGACGGTCGCTTCCAGTTGAGAGTACGCGACTGGCTGCCACTTCTTGCCGGTGTGTGTGTGTGTGTGTATATGAAGTGTGTCAATTGTAAAGTGCCCTTGGGCGTCTAGAAAGGCGCTATATAAGTGTAATGTGTATGTATGAATGTATCTTTTCAGTTAGCTTGTTCAAGACGAGTTTGTAAAGACATGGGACACTGCTGCACATATTCTCAGCTCTGGATGAATTATGGGAAAATAGAGACAGATAATGCACAGTGCCCTCTATATTATTGTCGACATATGGATGATCCAAAGGGACTGGATGTGCAAGCAAAAGTTGCTGCCACCTTGCTGGCCAAGTTAACACTGGACAGTGGAGATAATCTGGCTATTGTCTGGGCAGCCATGGCCACTGCAATTGCACCAGGACCCTCCAATCTCATGCTCATAGGCAAATATTTCCATCTTCTCCCAACACACCAGGTACTCCAGCCAAGAAAAGGTACAGTTACTGGACAGCGGCAAGGCTTTTCCTGCTATTGAAGTACATCTGGCCACCATTTTACCCTGCCTTGTGGGGTATACAGATAAGATGATGGACCAACATCCACATAATTGCTGGTGTTTGAGAGGCAAGCAGGCTCCCATTTGTAGGGGGCTCCCATTTCTGTTCTACCCTATTGTCCTCTGAAAAACATCAATGACTTGTCATTTCTGTGTTAAGCCTGCCAGTCTTGTGGCAAGCCTGCATTTATCCTCAGTTACTCTGGAGGGACGTATAATCCAAATCACACTCAGTGACGATAAACTTAACATGCCAACACCCAAACAGAAAAATGTATATGCCAAAGTTCAAAATGAGACTGGAGGCAAGAGTGAAAGTCAAAACAGGCAGGGATGCTGCAATACCTGGATGGGTTCCTCCTCTTCACACTGGCCTGAAACCAGCAGGTCTCCGTACTCCCCTATGCACCAGGATGCCACCTGCACCAAAGGTTGCTGTGGAAGAATTTAAAAGAAATATATTACATCTTCATAGTCCAGTACAGTACAGTCCAGAGCTTGCTCAAATAATTTTATCTGGAAAATCAACACTAAAGCAACAAAAAAGCACTTAAACTACCAATCTTGATTTTACCTGCGAGATATCATCCAGGAGAGCTTTGTAGAGCCTCTGTACAGTGTAAGCATGCATCTCCACACTGTTAGTGATGAGCTGAATGAGGTTTGGAACAGAGTCATCTCTGACATAACTCCCTGCCTACAATGATCAAAAGGTATTCTTAACCCCAGTGATGCGTCAACAAAAACATTTAAACAAAAAGGAAGTTCTGCATAAAAGCTCGTCAGAATGATCAAACTCATCTGATCTAGTTCTCAGTTGATGGGTCACTCATCATATTCATCATTCAACAGCAAGCAATGGAAACAGTAATTTCAGAATTCACACAACCATAAACAAACATTTTACTCCCAACATATTCTTCTTAACTAGAACAATCTGCATTCTGATTTATTACAAAAACGTCTGAAAGAAATATGTATAGAAGCATTACAATCAAAGTGAACATAAGAAGGTTCAGGGTGGCTGTATGAGATCAATATGGCCTTGAAATAATGTAAACCAGGGTTGAAGTAGGCATATTTACCGTTGTTAACACCCTCATAATGGTGTCTATATGCCATCTTTTAGAGGGTGCATACCTGTGAAAGGAAAAATGAGTAAGCTTAACATACTATATAAGTCTACACTTCAGGGTAGAGAAAACTACTACAAAGCCTCAATCAGAACAGACCAAACTACTTCCTAACAATTGCTTCTTTGCATGTAGTCATGCTGTCAGAAATGAATGTGTCAACAGCATCAAGCTCTGACGATGGATCACTCATTTTATCATCACCCAGCACCTTAAGGACACGAATGGCGATCTCCGACTTCATTATAAAAAAATTAAATCAACTAGCCAAACTGGTTACACATATTTTTGCTCCCAAATGCAACTCAAATGTTAAGTGCAATAAAGAAATTCTACAAAGGCCTCAGCTTTTCAATGAAGTGCTGCTACAGAAAATCCAAGACATTTGCTCACTCATTATGTGAACTAACACACAAGAAGTATCCAAACTCTCCAATACCTTTAAAAAAAAAAAAATAAAAATAAAAAAAAAATAAAAAAAAAATAAATAAAAAAAAAAAAAAAAAAAAAAAAAAAAAAAAAAAAAAAAAAAAAAAAAAAAAAAAAAAAGAGTGCAGGAAGAAACAAACCCAGACTTACTTCTCAGCTGCCAGGAAGACCCCCGACGCACAGTCAGCTTTGAACTCTGGGTCACAAGAGTCCAAGAAATACAGCAGCTCCTTCATCATGCCTCGGATGTTATTACCATTAACCAGGGCAAAGCTCAACTCCATTGCACGTCTGTGGAGGAAGACAGGCCATAGGTGGTCTTTCACAATGCTGCTACTCAGAGAGCCAGGACAAAACTAAAAATAGGAAAGTGCTAAGGAATTACCTTTTGATGGAGACATCAAGGTCTTTCAAACAGTCCACAATGGTGCTCCGATGCCTTTGCACTGCATTGTGGTCTGTCTGCACCGTTTTCAGTAAGGACGTCAGTGCCACATATCTGAGAAGATAGTTAGGTGGGTAAGCATGTAAAGCTTGTGTCGCAAAAGCTCATTCTGACTATTTGAAAATATTTGGAAGTAGCCTTAATGTACTGCTGCCTAGTCAAAAGATGATCATCATCATCCATTAACATACAAAATTAAACTACTTTATATCAATACTACCGACAGGATTAGATACAATAAAGTCATTTCTGTAGTGAAATCTTAATTATAACAAAGCTAAAATAGCTACCTGATGTTTTTGTCATTGTTTAGAAGAAAACGTCCAAGGATATTGATGGCTAATACCTACAAAGCAGAAGAAAAACAAACCATTAAGGGTCTTATTTAATATGAGTTTAGCTACTCCTTTAAACTCCAATAAAAATATGTTTTTATTAAACAGTAAGACTAGAAGCAGTCCTTACCCTTAATCCACTTTCTGATTTGATGTCCATAATGGTGAGAACCGTTTCATACAGGATTGCATTGCCTACATTTTTACTCGTTTCTGTGTTTGTAGCAACCTACAGGCAAAAAAAGTTTGACAGTTATACTGCACACAACCTGAGCTGTATACATCTAAATAAAAACATCTACACTGTTACTAAAATGTTTCACCTGTGCAAGAATGTCATTCATAGCTTCACTAGAATCATCATCACTCTTTCCCAGAATTCTTAGTAGCCTCAATATTCGCACCTAAATTAAACACAGAAGATGTGCAAGTCAGTCTATTGGTTTTATGATATGAAAGAAGCAGACAACAAAAGATGGATCAGTATTTAGACACAAATGTGAAACCATGTCAATTTTCGGCACCCTGTGGACTATGCTGTAAACTTTAAAAAGGACAAAGTAGCACAGAAATTGAGAGAACAATACCTGAAGAAATGGGTCACTGATGCCAGACACGTCATGTTCAGGAGAGTACCCAGACATGATTAAGTTCTTCAGGATTCGCACCAGCTGTGGAACCAACTAGAAAAAACCCCAACAACAAATAAAAACAAGCTAGAAAAATACCAGCTCATGAATATTAAAACTTGAGTAAAGAAAAAAGCAAAAATAAAACAAGTAAAGAGGGGAGCAACTGTAAACACAATGGGGTGACAATTATCTTACAATAGTCTGATTTTCTGAGCACATTCAATTAGAACAGCACTTCCCAAACCTGGAGCTGGAGCAATGATTCACTGCCCAATTTAGTGTTTTCCCCCATTCTCACATACCTGAATAAACTCAAGACCTAAAAAAGGCCTTCTCCAGATTACTAGGCATGTGTTACAGACGGGAAAATACAAGAATGAGCAGCATAGGGGTCCTTCAGCTCCAAGCAAGGAACAACTGGGTTAAGTTAAATGAATTAAATGGAAGCATCATTCTTAATTTAATTCTGTGGGATTCACAACAACTCAGTAGATTACATAATCAATCATTAATGGCTAAGATTCACATTTAGGCCTAATCCCATGTTAGTTTTAATAAAAGCCTAAATTTATCCGTGCCCGTGAGGTAATCAGCATATCGAAATACGTTTTCTCCACAAACCAATGGCTGTCAAATGGATGACAATTTAAATTAGTTAAATGGTGAAAAGAGGACTACTGAAAAAATGTATGCAAATAATATAGTATTGTGATGACATTCAAAACCAAAAATTAAAAGAAAACTTTGAAAGACAAAATAAAAAAGACTTCAAAATCAAGAAGTGTACTACATCTACAGTGACCACGGTGAGGTGAGTTTTTTAAGAGCATGCACCAGCTATGAAACCAGAATGTCCTCTTACCTTTTCATTCTAACACAATGCAGGAATTGTAACAAAGACAAATGACAGAAAAAATATGAAGTAGATGTTAGGGGAGGGAACTGGAAGAGAGTTCACTTTCAGAGAAGAGCTTAAAATAAATGTTACGATCATGAGTATGAGAGGTGGGCGTGCTGGCACAGCAGTTCAGGCTGAGGGAGAGCATAGCAATAAATACACACACACAAAGAGGAGGAGAGCCCATATTCACCTCCAAGGAAAATATCAGTGGTAAATGCACTGCAAGCATTAATAGAACATGTACGACCTACTAATCAAAAATCAAACTACTTAAAAGCATCGTTACATACAGCAACAATACCACAGCAAGACAGTGATGCAACATTTTGTATCCTAATCCAATACTTCAAAAACCCTGCTGAGAAATGGAGCAAAGGGGAGGGCTAACATACCTTTCTAAAGTGAGTAAGCATGTCAGGACTTCGTTCACACATTTCAGTGAGTAGGACAACAGATGTGTGGAGAACTCCTGCCGAAAACATTTTTTTAATTGACAATGTTGTGTACAACATGAAACGGTTGTGAACAGGTAAAACTATCCTTGGTTATGAACAGTATAGAAAAATGAAACACTGAAATCAAAAGGCTAAAATGACACAATCACAATGCACAATAAGTCTCTCACCATGATTCTTTTCACTTAGCAGGTTTTTTGTTGCAGGCAGAAACATCTCCATTAACTCTGGGACTTTGCGAATGACATGAACAGCACACAATGCTGCCTGTGGAGAAAAAGTCGCATTTTCTTAAACATTCACAGTATATTTGTGTTTCTTATTAAAGCCAACGCACCACCCAGAACTATTTTCACGATTAAAAGTTTATTTTAAACAATTAGCTAGAGTGGGTGGTGTTCCAAATTATTTTTTTTTATTACTGCCTTATGTTCATCGCCTTTAGTTCAAAAAAGGAAGTAAGTACATCCGACAATGAGGAGGCGATGGGGCAATGTAATACCTTTTTCCTCAAGTAGGAGTTTGATGTCTTAAGAAGCTTCTCCACTTCCCCAGCCAGGTCACGACACATTTCTGATGAACCCATGCATCCAAGGGTGCATAAGGCCAGTCCCTGGACATACTGTGTACTGTGATTTAGATCACTGCAATGGCCACAAAAAAGCAGAAAGAGAAAATTAGGACAGGCCAGAGAGACAAAAGTAACACTATATAAGGGACCACTAAATGCATATTTCAGCACTGTAGATGTAAAGTGAAGGGCTGGTAAACGTGAGGTAATGCAAAGAGACAGCTGAAAGATTTTTGTCTGTGCTTAGACTAACAAAGTGTTAATTTTAATAAAACAGCACGTTCATTTCCTCAACCCTTCTTATATAAAACTCCACTAAGCCAACCAGCTACAGATAAAGGGAACTAATGTGTTTTCATTTACTTACTTCTTAATGCAGTTTGTCATAAGTAGATGGACATCCTGTCTCTCATCCAACAGTAACATGGCCCCCAAATATCCTATTCGCTTGTCAGTGAACTTCTGTGATGCAATCAGCTTCAGGCACTCCAGCTGAAAAATGAGAATGGACACATCACATATGGCAAAATTAAACATGACAGGACATTACACAACCTCCAGCAGTCCTAGAAATGACAGCAGAAAATATTCTGGGGACTATTTCATTTACCTGCCCAAAATGTGCTGGGTAGCCCAACATGTGCATATAAAGCAGCTTTGCCACATTTCTACAGCGATAAGTGTTGTCTTCTTCTCTGAAGGATGACCTGATGGCAGCACACTCTTTCTGGATCATTTCTCGCTCCTCTGCCTGGGTCCGAGCCGTCCGGATGGTCCGGATCAGCTCCCGCAGTCTGATCGGAGCTGGCATCCTCTGCAATGAAAGCACAATGTCAGCCAAACAGCTATTACAGCAACACCATTGGGCACATTTATGAAGATAAATGTGAGGCTGCTGTACAGTATCCGTAAGTCCGTAAGTTGACGCCTTGGTCAGAGGATAATTGTTTTAAAAACTTTAAAAAGCTAAATTCAGAGAACTCATTCTAGACTAAACTACAGCTCAACTCAAAATACAGTGCCTGATTTTTATTATATGGCTAGTACTAACCCTGGGGTGATGATAGCAATCCAAATAATGCATCCTACTGCTCTGGATTGCTATCAAGAAATCATGTTCCCCATTACATTGATTTCTAAGACACAATGACATCACACCAAGCTGTCCAAAGAAGATGAAAAATGCAGAATGCAGTGATAAGGAGGGTAAAAACATAACCCTAATCAATTATGTTCCTGAAATGTATTTTCAGATTCTGTAAGTAAATTATCTACTGCCATGTCCTTTTCTGTGTAGTTCTGTATTGGAGTTGAGCCAGAGGAAGTTTTCATGCACAAGATTGTGACATTAATACATAAATATGTATAGTTTAAACTACCAAATGAAACGTGACTGCTCTGACTTTTGATTGATTATTTTAAGCTTTAAGCTCCATTTTTTGCAGTGCAGGTTTAATATAAAACAAATATAATTTCAAAAATGTCTTGTGCATATAAGTATATGTTTTCACAAACAGCATCAACAAAGTCCTCTGTTTGGCTGCAGTCAATTAACTAACTAAGTCTCAATCGGAACAGAATAACATGTTTGTTCTGCATTAACAAGGCTCTGAAGTACCCTTAACAATAAAGCCCTCTGTCATTACCACAATTTCAAAGCTATAGTCAGATTTATCCTACTTACCACTGTCTCAGTTTACATGCAGCCTAATAACGCATTAACTGTCAATGATGACAATAGAAAATGTCAGACCTCAATCTGAATAAACCAATTATATTATATTCACTGGAATGATTTGGGTAAAGTCTTACCTAATGTGCGAACCAGAAAAATAACAGCCATTTATATTTCCGTTCTTAATTATAATCGGAAGCTCAGAGTATTTTCAACACGTGAGAATCAAGGCATTGCCTTGAAAGTTTAGAAACTTTAACGCAGACCTTCACAAGAATTCATTTCACTTCCTGTTTTATGCTAATTTGAACTATTTGTTTGTAAACAATCTGCCTGCACTAACGAGGCAGATAAAAAAAGGAACATTTCCAGGCATCCTCTTCAGTGTGCCTGCTCTAAAACAATATTAGAGCTCCTTTACTGTTAATTTCATCAATACTTGTTTTTTATATTTGCTCAGATGCAAAAAACGACAACATACCACCATTATATATCATCCATCAACAGGGGCGGATTTAGAAGTTCTGGGGGCCCAAGCAATGTCATGTCTGGGGGCCTTGATCACATTCTTTTTTTATGGTTATGGTGCGGTACAGGCTTAAACATAATAATCAATAATAATAATTTAATAAATATTAACTATTATACATACATTTTAAACATTACTTACACTCATTTTATTAGGAATTACTAGTTAATATAATAATAATAATAATAATAATATACTAATAACTATAAAAAACATTACTATTATTATTAAAATAAAATAATATTAATTAATTATTAATTATTAAATAATAAACTGTTAAAATCGTGTAATATAAAATTAATCACCAATTCTGTGTTACACCTAATTAACTTCACTCCATTTCATTAACACCAATGTTACACTTATGTTTGGACTGTATGGTCAATAGACCTCATTTTTGAGTAAAAATAAGCAGAAATTCTGAATGATTTTGATAAGTTACACTTAAATGGATGGCTTATCACAGACTGGTAGACACGAGCACACACACACACACACACACACCACACACACACACACACACACACAGAGAGAGACAGAGACATACAGAGAGAAGCAGGTGAACACGGCCTACAGGCCAAATCAAGACCGCTACCCTGATTAGGATTAAGCAAGTGTGATAATGGATGGAAGGATGGTTTGAAAGTCCAGACGCTGCCAGTTAGCAAGAACAGAGCCGATGAGCTTGTGAGCGGTATCAAGAGAAATAGGCTTCCGACTGAGTGGCTGTTTGTGCCGAGTCCTAGTGCTCAACACGTCCCTTTTTAATACAGCGTAACAGTTTTTGGACGGAAAAATCAGCAGAGAACCAAAACGGTCTTTTTTTGGCAACCTCCTTTGGCCAGCAGGGGGCCCCCTGATGTCCTGGACCACAAGCAATTGCGTGGTTGGCGTGTTGGTTAAATCCGCCCCTGTCCATCAACCATTCTGCACTCAAATTATTGATATAAACTATTGAAACTCACATTGGTCAACCACTAGATATGGCAATGTTTAACTAACTGGGGCTCCATGAATGCATGTCATTTTTTTATTGGATTACATGTACATACTTATACACTGAGATTTTATTCACCTTGGTGAGCCAATTATGCACATAAACAGTTCAACTGTACAGACCTATAATCTGAATTAATTCATCTGGAAATTCAACACTAATTTTTGCATGTAATACAGGCTTGTTTTAAGGTTGCTGTGACACTTTTCCCTTCCAGTAAAATAATTCTTTTAACACTAACTAGAGGAAACCAAGTCTAAATCACAACCAATTGCATCCATTCTGAAAATCAAGTACATATTTTTACAAATGGTGAATTTCAACCTAATCATGCCACAGCAAGTCGATCTGATCTGACCTGACCCAGAAGTCTCTCTATAGAGCTTTGAATATTAAAAACCTTGCACAGCACCACACGACTGCTGACACTTCTACTAAAATACAGTCTGTGCACAGAAAATAAAAGGGAAATGTTAGGGTGGTCAATCTCATTCTGATCAAATGTGATGGACAACAGTGAAACCACATGTGAAATTCCATTCCTTCTTCATGAGACTACCGAGGTAAGCACTAAGGTTTCAGCCTGATTAAAAATTAAAGAAGCACATGCGTAGTGGTAAGATCACATTCTAGTCTATTTACACTTGGCTGGGTAGGTTGGATAATATCAGCGTCCTGCTTCTGCAACATTTGAGATGAACCAAACCTACAGTCCAAAGGCAGGTTCATGCTACACAAAGAAACCAAAAGTGAATGGCTGTAATTTCAAGAATTTACTCTCATGATGGGTTATTAAAAATGCCCTTAAAAGCAAAAGGTTGCTAACATACAAGTGCAAACATCATTGCAGATACGAAAGGGAAAGCAATCTAATCTTCTGCCTTAGTGTGAGGGTTGAAGGTGTAATGACGACTGTGCACACAGTGAAGAGCTCATTTACCTGCAGACCATTTGTAGTACAGCTAACGGACACTTTGTGGACTAAATCCACATCAAGCTAAACGCCGGCTGTATCTTGAGCTGAGATAGTGAAGGTAGCCTACATGTGTTAGTTCTGCTCACATGATAGGACTGCATACTTGGATAAATGGTTAATTTAACTACAATGAAATGAATATGAATATCATTGTGAGTCAGTGTTTTACTGCTTAACTGATACAGTAAAGAATGTGTACACACATACGCAATTACAAAGCTGAGGGACAGGAAATGACTCGGGAGGTAGCAGTGACTGAAAGGATATAACTTTTTAAACTGTTTCACAATCACTGTCGCAAAGTGACCCCTTAAGCATGTTCCATTATCAGAGCCACTGAGTTTGCAGAGAGAGGACATAAAAGACCGTAAACAATAAAAATGCCAAACCAAACCCAAACATTCATGCTGGCACCAGAGAGAGAGAGCTTAGAATCTTAAGAACCTTTGTTTATCACACCAAAGGGTGCAGGTGAGAGAATGTACATTAATCAAAGCTGTCACACCAGGGGATCCGTCATAGATACAATACCAAACAGACACACGGAAAGTTTATTTCCCCTGCCTGCCTGCCTCCATGAGGGAAGGAGATGGGCTTCATGGCTCGCAGTCACAGATAAACACAGCTCTTTTATCTGTTAGCATGCAGCACACAATTAAGCTGCTACAGCAAGAGAAAAACTACAGTGATTACTTGCTGAACAAAGACATTTTCAGCATCTCCTTCCCTCTCAGCAAAACAGCAGATGATGTAGCAGGGAAAAGAAGCTGGCTAAATGGACAGTGTAAAAGAAAACCCTTGAAGGCAAATAAATAGCATTCTTGGCTACTTATAAGTCAAGAAAGGATTCAAAGCAGCATCAAGGCAACACTGAATTATATAATTTTAGTTTTTAAGTCAAAATGCCGTTTAAATTAATGTGTGTAACCCCAACGATGAAGAGCATGCTTTCCACTTCATTCATTATATAAAGTAAGGCTAAATGTAAGATGAGCATTTGAAAAACATCCAAAACAAGCTACACCTAGTGCTGCATCATGCAAACAAGGCAAAGAAAACCTGCATCATTATTCAGAGATTAGGCTGTGCTTCTGACAGCACCCCAACTGCCAGCAATCTCATTAGAGCAAAAATAATGAAGGTGAAACCGCACGCATTTATCCACCAAACTGTGCCCATGTTAAAGCTCCCATAATACTGACAAAATAGTGTGGCAATTAATTAACACACATTAAGAAATTATGTGTGTTCAAAAGTTTTTCACTGCAACAAATCACAAGTACATTAGATTTTGATAGGACTAGAGTTTGTTTTTCAAAAACATGCAAAAATAAATTATTGCTTCAACAACATTAAACATGTTTCATGTGATAAAGCTGAAAACTTCAGGCTGTTAATATCCACACCTGTTAGCACAAGTCCTTGTGATATACTTTAGCTGTGGAGTTACTAAGCCTCTGACACAAAAAACCCAAGGTGGTTGCTATTCTACTTTTCCCCATTTACACAATCATCATATAAAGCAAACGCAAGTAACACTATGGTAGAGCCTCTGAAAAATCTTAAGGTAACTCCTCCCTAAAGGAAGAAACAAGTCAAGGAAAAAAAACATCCTGTTCAATACAAAGCTGATGATTGCAAATGACATTTTAAAAAGAAATGTCAAGCTGGTTTACACGTAATGATGGAGTAAGGGAACCTTGGAGAATAATGCAGTCAATAAAGCCTGGCTGCACTGATAAAGTAAGAATTCACTGATCAAAGCAGAATGGGAGGTCGGAGCACTCTGCATTCCAGAAAACCAGGAGCCCAGTTTTCCTCTCATACTGGCCTGTGTTCAGAAAAAAAGAAGCCTGTAAATATCCTGAAGCCAAAAGGTACAAGTTCTTAAATTGCAAAACTTAAGAACACAATTTAAGTGCAAAAATTACTCAAGACACACCCATCTAAACACTGCAAAGACAAAATGTTATTTCCCAAATATTCAAACTGCACCACAAGTCTAAAATCTAATTCTGACAAACATTAAGAGATGATGGTTAAAATAGGGTATTTAAACACATTGTTCCCTTCATAAATCATACTAGTTTTTCCAACCATCTTATTTCATCAAAATGACGAGAATAAAAACCAGAGTTTGTGTAGTGGAACTGCAGACTGAGTCTTAAGGTAAAGAGAGGCTAAATACAAAACCAAACCAAAGGAGTGACCAAATGTGAAGACATTTTTACTTTACAAAGGAGCATGGAGGCAACAGCATGAGGGTTATTTTCACCAAGGTCAGTTTTAGGTGGCCTTACCTCTGCTTGTTCTCAGGACAAAAACGCCACTGTTCTGCCACACAACAGGTTTCTGGTCCCGGGCTTTTGCCAACTTGCTCAAAATAGCTATGCAGCAAAATGTGCCTGAAAACTGCCTTATAGCTTCAGCATGAGAGATACATTATAAACCTGATCACAAAAACAAGGTCATAATTCTTTCCTACACAACCACTATAAAACCCATGCGATTAGGAGATCTTGCTCCTCACCCAGGTTTCACATGAAATAAATGTGAAGTGAGAAAGTAGCATAGCATCTCTGTTATCAGCTGGATTATCATTCACCTGAGCAATCTACCTGTGTCTCAGGGGAATTTGGGATAGGTCAGGAGGGTGAGCCTAGCAACCAGAAGAACAAAACAATCAAAAACCCCTCAGGGAGCCAAACTAGAGACATATTCAGTACCATTCCATTCAGTACTGGTGTATGTTAAGTGAGAACAGCAATAAGGACCCAGAAAATAAACTTCAAAAACTGGTCCATATTACCCTGCCGAACATGCAAATTTGCTGCAGCCTGTATTCAAACACTGTATTGGCACTTGGCATAATAAACAAGGGTTTGAAAGAGTACACACTCATTTATGTGGGCAACTACTTCCTCTACTCACTTCGACTTCCTACAACACTATTCCAACAACCTGAAACAAGAATTGTCTACACTTGTGTAACAGTTTAAAACTGTATTAGATTATAGGGCTAGAAGCATTCAAATATTCAAATTCTGGCAAACGGCACAGCATGTTGGTAAAAATATTGAATGAAAGGGCAAACTATCACTGATTAACATGCTTACATAGAGAGAAATTTGACCACCATGCAGTGAAACACACATGCACAAGTGGACAGTGAGTACACATGGAAGCCTATCCATAGTGTCTGTGGAACAGTTGAGGGTTAGGTGTCTTACTCATGGACACTTTCAGTCATGTCCTGCCAGGGGATTGAAGCAACAACCTTAGTCATAAGATCAGTTCCCTAACCAAAAGTGTAGAAAGTTCCCTTAAAAGGAAGCTAAAAATAGTATTAGATTCCTGTCAAATAGAAGATACATTCTGTGGACACTTCCTATTAAACCAATTCTCAGCTTTTCCTAAGAGACCCATAACACACAGCTTGTCATTGTGATTCCCAACTGCTGCAAGCCAGTTTCTAAACTGCTAGATTAGGGCTTCTCACCTTATCATGAACAAGGTGTTCCTCGTTCAGCTCCAGTAGTTACAGCAGCTTACAAATGTAAAACCAAGTGAGGCTGTAGCACTCAAATGAACATGCACTATTCTAATGTCACCTCTCTAAGCTGTGTATTTTAACATATACGAACATCAAAATAGCATACAGACTAGAGCTTGGCGATATAAGAATATCATTACTGTGATAAATTACCTCAAAGTATGTCGTAAAATACTTTTTCTGTGCAGAACACTTACAAAAGTCAGGTTTCATTCAACTTTTTTACTAGGATTTAGTGCAGCACAGCATGGAAAATGAGTCAATGAATATATAGTATTTGGTGGTAATTTACGGCTTATTTTATCTGTTCGAACTTTTAGAATATTGTGGCATACTGTATAAACTTTCTGAAGTATTGTGATGACATTTTGCCACATTGCCTATCTTCATCTATCAGCTCAGGAAAGAAAGACTAAAACCAAAATCAGTCGAGTGACCAAGGGTAAAGAAAGTGATCTTCAAATGGAGCATTGAAGCTTAAAACTGTACTAAGTTACTGTCATATATAGTTCACTTCCTATGAAAACCAGTTCAGAACTTTCCCTAAGAGACCAGTGAGTAGTGCACATCTGTAGCACTCATACTTGCACTATTCCAGTTCCAAAGATCTAGGCTATGTCTCAATCTGGAAGGTAGATGCCTTGATCCCTTGCTGCCCAAGTAAGCAGTATTGAAGTAAATGCTTTTGTAGCCAACTGACGTTTAAAACATTAATACACCAAGAAAAACACTGACAGCTTGCTGCTAACTCTTCAAATGACTTCACAAAACAGAGTTTACAACACTTTTATGTAAACGTTAGATTTGAACACAGAAGGCGGCCTAAGTAGGCAGCAAGTCTTCCGTTTCAGACACAGCCCAAACGTTACCTAGCTAAGTTGTGTACGTTTTAAAACGTCCTAACATCTTTCATAAACAAAAAACAGTCCCCATGATGTCACACATCATCTTTTAATGTGATAAACTATTAAATTAGCTAGGATAGCTAACTAGCTACATGGCTAACTAGGCCTCAGTGTTGGTTTTTGATAAGGATTAACACGAGTTAGCTCGCAGCCGAGTATAAATACAAAAGATTACAGTAAATAAAGTTGTGTGGATGACCGTGTAATAATACAGAAAGCTCACAGAGCTAACTTGGATGATTTTGTAGCTGAACACAGGCTCATATGGACACGCCTGGTCAGTCCTTAGCTAATGTTAGCTAGTGCCAATACACAGCTAACAGTGTTAACCAGACTAACAGTGTAGCGACGAGTAAACTAGATAGTGAAAGACAACACTAGGCTACAGTTTAGCTAAGAACGGTTAAGTTTTTAGCTGACGTTGCTGGGCTCCTTGCTCCACTTCCCGACCCCCGTCTTATGCAGCCTTTACATCCGAGGACAGCATTCAAACAGCCTTTCGAGATCAGCCCAAAGAGCCCCGACCTCGTTAACCGTCCAAAAAATGTTTACACATGTGGGTCAAACAGGTAACAAAACTCACCAGCCGTAATGACAAGAGAAAACAACGGGAATCTTCTCTGTTGGCGACGGAGGGAGGAACGGACCAGACATTCAAAATGGCGGCGGCCCTAGCCTCAGCACTTCTACTGCAGGCGGAAGGTTACAGCGAGTAATCTCCTAAACTTCAAGGTGGAAACAACGCGGCGGCGCAGAAAGGCCAGCAAGGGATTACATACACCTCTGTGTGCCCTAAATTATGGAAGCACATTCCCACCGGATAAAATAAAAACACCCAGCACCTATTTATCTATTGTTATGTGGAATATTATGTCATTATTTTGATATTATTATTATTATTATTATTATTATTATTATTATTATTATTATTATTATATACCACAATTGTTGTTTTGAGATAAGTCATTCTTTTGAGATACTAAATCACTTTGAGTTACTAAGTCATTTTGAGATGTTAAGTCATTGTTTTGATATGCTAAGTCAATATGTTTGTGATACTAAATCATTATTTTAAGATGCTAAGTCATAATTCTGAGATACTAAGTCATTATTCTGAGATACTAAGTCATAATGTTCAGGTGATAAGTCATTATTTTTAAGATGCTAACTCATTATTTTGAGATACTAAATCGTTGTTTTAAGATGTTAAGTCATTATTTTGAGATTTAAGTGATTATCATCTCATTCCAAAATAGATGAGAAAGCGTCTCAAGACAATTTAGTATCTTACAATAATGAGATAGTATCTCAAAATAATTACTTTCGCTTAATAATGAAATAAAATAGGTCATGTTTTAAGTGAAAGTAATGAATAAACAATATCATATGATGGCCTTTAAGGTACCCGCTGTAATATTGGTCTGTAATGACGTGGCTACAATAAGAGTGAGCGGCGAGTCAGGAAGCTAAGGCTGGCCACCTGTCCATCACCCAACTCGAGCGTTTATTTTGCACTTCATAGAGACAATCAGAGTTTAATACTATGTATGTTTTAACCCATACAAAGTGTTATTATATCCAACATGCTGGAGCACCATGCTAAAGGCGCAGAGATGCTACATTTACAGCGTTTGTGCTACGTGTCAGTGCGGCGGAGGACTAACACATGCTGAAAGAGCGGTGCTGCGGCCTGCACCTAACCTCGTGGCAGTCACTGATGACGTCATCAAGCACTGTTGTGGCACTTCTTTAGAGAGTCACTGAACAGGTTCCTTATGGAAGCAATGGGTCCAAAGTCCCCCCCTCGTTTATTTGTTTGTTTGTAGTGATTCTGTATATTGTGTAACAAGATAAAATTACAATCTAAAACATAAATCAGTTTTATTTTGCAGACAGAAATGGTTAACGAAAAGGTTTGAACAAAATACAGTTAACAACTACCTGAAGGGCTAATATTAGAAGAGTGCAAAAACAATGTACAGTGAATATTCTCTCTCTCTCTCTCTCTCTCTCTCTCTCTCTCTCTCTCTCTCTCTATATATATATATATATATATATATATATATATATATATATATATATATATATATACATATAAAATCATCAAATGTATAGAACATGGTAGCACAACAAAACTGCCAGGGGAGGGCCACCCACCAAAACTCTTAGACTGGGCAAGGAGGGCATTAATCAGAGAGGCAACACAGAGACCAAAGGTAACCTGAAGGAGATGCAGAGATCGCAAGCAGAGACTGGTGTATCTGTCCATACGACCACAATAAGCTGTACACTCCATACAGATTAGTTTTATGAAAGAGTGGCCAGAAAGAGTTATGCACATAGTTATAAACACTGAAGATTTCTGTTATTTTGTCCTATTTGTTGGTTACTTCACAATAAAAAGAAAATCAAATGTTCAAAGATGTAGATGAAATTTCTGTAAATTAAATTATGTAAACCCTCAAAAAAATAAAATTTCATTCCAGGTTGTGAGGTAGCAAAACATGGAAAGTGGGGAGGGGGGTACTTTTGCAAGGCACTGTATGTACAGATAGAGAGATCACTTTATTAATCCAAGAGGACATGTTGTGCATTCAGAAGAAAAATGTACAGTAAGTAGCAAAACAAAAGAAAAATTTTCCATGTTATTATACAGATATACAAACTCTTTGATGATTGTTGTCCAACTTGAATAGTGCCTTCAGCCTTCCATTTTTATTATTAATGAAATGCATCCTATGACCTTGAGTCAAATACTCATGGTCAAACAATAAGTCAAGGGCTTAGTGTTCTCATTCTTAACATGCTAAAATGCCAAACAGTGCTTAATACCTGAAGCATGTACAACCTTTGGCCTCTATACTGGTGACTTACAAGCAGAGTTGGGTAGAGTAGCATAATCCCATATTCAAAGATTTCAGTGAAATAATTGCTCAAGTAAAAGTTATAAGGAAACTAACTGGGAAATACTTGAGTAAAAGCACAAGTCATTAAAAAATATAAAAAATAGAGTGACGTATAACTGCAATGTAACAATGAATCTGAACACTAAAAATAATATACGAAAGACTAAAAGTAACACATACATGCATTCCTTTGTAAATACTAAGTAGAAGTAAAAGTATTACCATTTGAACATACTAGAAAGTAAAAAGGAGATATAGTTACTACTCATCTGTGTTGGAACTGACCATCAGAAAAGTAAACTGAGTAAATGCGTTGAATCTTGTCAATATGAGCTGCTTTTCAATATGTTTAATTCATGCAGAGCCAAAGTATAACCCACTAATCACTGAATCTTATGTGTGAGCTGTTTAAAAACCTACATGAGGAAAAAAATCCTCTGCAAGGATTAACAGGTCAAACAAACACTGATAATGTGCACCCTCTAGTGTTTAAAACTGATACTAACATTATATCAAACACTGGGTTGTGTTTTTAGACATTGTGTGTCAAAAAATAAATATCTGAAATATTGAAATATTTCAAAATATTGTAACTTCATAAAAATAACAACAACAATAATATTATATCTGTACTCTACATTTTTAGCTGGAAAAGTCATGGTGTGTCATGGTATGGGGTAGTGTCAGTGCCCTTGGCAAAAGTTATTTATACTTTTGAAAAGTTCACTGAGATTTTAGAGCAAAATATGCTGCCTTTAGATGACATATTTTCCTTGGACATCCTGCATTTATCAACAAGATAATGCAAAACTACATATTGTCTCTTCACTTCTACAAGGTATAGATGTATCTAATAAAGTGGAAAGTAAGCTAACACAGTGTGTAAAGTCTACAGCTCTGCTGTTTCTGATCTACTCATACCAGCACAACACACTCTAACACACCACCAACATATCAGTGTCACTGCAGTGCTGTGAATGATCAAGCCACCCAAATAATAGCTGATCTGTGGGGGTCCTTACTATTGAAGAACAGCCTGAACAAAATGTAGAGAAATAGCTGGACTACAGTCTGTAATTGTATAACTACAAAGTGCAGTTAAATGGTCAGTGAAGCTAAAATGAACAATGAGTGTAGATATGAGATGTTCATAATTAAATTTAGAAAGTTAAACTGTCATATATTTTATATTCATTACACATAAAGTGATGTAATTAACGTTTTTTGTTTAAATGTTAATAGTGTTTAAATTGTAAATAAAATACAAATTTAATATTTTATTAATTTAAGATTCTGAATTTCTGATTTTCATGAATTACAAGTCAACAGTAAAGAAAAAAAATGCTTGAAATATGTTGTGTAATGAATATAAAATCTGAGTTTAGTTTTCATTACAATGAACTTTTCACAATATTTTAATTGTTGGAAACAATTAGACTGTTAAAAAGATAAAATAAAAAAGTTACATAGAAGCATGTCGATTTCAAAATAAATTAGTAATCGTGTTAAATAAATCTCAATATTGACCAGAAAATCGTGATTATGATATTTGATAACGATCGAGGCGCCGGATGTAGACGCAGCCGGTTTTCCTCCACTCTCCGGTACTTTTCCCACAATGCCTTTTAGCTCCGCCTACAGAAGCGTTGTAGCTCCTGCCTGCGCTCGGTCTGCGCAGTGTTAGATGAGGCTGATGCGTAGACAGTGCGGAGAGCAGAGCGGCCAAGGGGCTCCTCCAGCAGCGCTGCCGTTTCTGCTGTTTTTCTTTCTCCGAGGCGATGAAGCTCGGACACGACGGTATCAGAATGAAGGAAATTGATCATCACGACGCAGAAATATCCCGATAAACCTGAAGGAGACGAGTCTGGACTCTCCGATGTAGCGGCACTCCGCTAGACTCCTGCCCGGGCGGACCGTCAACATCACCGGGCTCGCGGATGATTCCGCTGTGTTTTACCTCTAAAGAGGGACCGTTTGAATCCGAAGTACCCGGATTTAGTCAAGAAATAAGCAAGCCTGTCGGATCAAGAAGGGGATTCGACTTTTTTCCCATCTGAGAGTGGGAATAATATGTCAAGACGCAAACAGACCAACCCTTTTAAAGTGAATTGTAGGTATCGCAGGTATTGTAAACGTTATTTTAATTGGTCTAAAGAAGGGAGCCGGATAACCAGGCTGAACTTGGCTTCTTAATCATCAGCGTCTTATTCGATTTTCTCCATTCCACCTTAAATGGTGCAGCAATTACATTAAAAGGCGCCTCCATTTAAGGTGGAACTGGGGGGTTTCGAATAAGAAGTTCTTATATACAGCTCTGGAAAAATGAACCCGACCACTGCACATAATCAGTTCCTCTTGATTTACTTCTTGTAAATGTGTATAAAAGTAATCATGTAAAATGTCTATAAACTATTGACATTTTTGCCTAATTCTAAATAAAACGATCATTTAGAGCATTTACTTGGAATAAATCTTTAACTGGTCAAAATAACAAGGTGTTTTCAAGCCTCAATGCAAGAATAATGCAAGGATATTCATTTTGTTCATTTTTAAACCCAACAACACAAGTTTCAGAACTCAGTTTTGGTGGAATAAGCGTGATTTTGTATGTCCTCCTTACAAATTGTTGTTGGGTGACTTTATACCATTTCTGGCAGCTTGACTTCATTTGACGGTCTATGTTTTGATCACATTTCTAGAGGTTTTTAGGTCTGGAGAAGGTTGAAGTGGTCTGTTATTTTTTCCAGAACTGTAGATATCCGTCTTCTTGTGTTCAGGTTTGTATCACGTTCCTAACAGCCACATTGCTTTATGAACAGAACTAAATGCTACCTAAAGGATTTACAGTTTTTCTAGATGTTGAGTGTTGGTTTGTGTTCCCAAACTTAACTGGTTTTATTATTTATGGGTGTGTTTGAGTCAAATGAACGTTTGTTTTCTTCTATAAACTTGATTTCTCTCAAAATACTAAAGTTAGAGAAGCAGCCTTGGAACTGTAAGGTTGCTGTTTCAATCCTTTGAGTAAGGCACCTAACCCTCAATTGCTCCGCTGGAATCACAAGGGGGGGGGGGGTGTTTGCTGCATGGAAGGGATAAAGGCAAAGGTCAAGTTCCTCTGTTTGTAGCGCTGTGGTGAAAGAGTTGGTTGGTTAAAAATACATTTTTTAGACCTCAAATTTTGTTTAAAAAAAGTTTTGTTACATGAATTGATTTTTAACAACGCAGTAGTAATGTTTTAACTTGGAGTCCAAAAATCGGGCGGCACAGTGGTTAGCACACTCGATTTTTCCATCTAGCTGGAGTTTCCATGTTCTCCCAGTGTCTGCTTGGGTTTCCTACAGGGTCTCCAGTTTCCTCCAAAAACATGAAGGTCATGTGAACTGGGTACTCTAAATTGTTCTTGTGTGTGTGCACTAGAGCTGGGCGATTTGGCCAAAAAATGTATCACGATAAATTTTTCTATATTGATCAATCTCGATAATTATCACGATATCATCTTAATCATCTTATTATTAAATTTTCTAACATTCATATTTTTAAACATCTTTCTAAAAACATAAGACTAAATACATGAAATGTTACTGTTTAATATATTAAAATGTTTATTGCCAGAACATAATATTGTAGCGTCCAGCTGGACACGTTGAAAGGATGGACGAGGAAGGCGTAGTCGTCGCTCTATTGCTGAAACTTACAATGATTGCTGTCGGCCACAGCCACTCCAAAATAACAACAGGCTAGAGAGCCAAGCTAACAGGCTAATGCTAGCACTTCGGCTGACACACACAGCGAGCCCCCCTCCTTCTCTCTCGCCCGGCCAATCACAGCTTGTCTTAAACTCAACAGTGCATTTTGAGGGCGTTGGTGAGGAGGAGCTAACAAGCTGCAGTATTACACGTCAGAACTCACTGTCAAGCTGCTTAGACGTGAAATAGAAACGAACGTTAATGCTTATTGAATTCTGTTGTCCCGGCTTATCATCGTCATCAAGGGAAAATATTGTGAAACAAATCGATATCGTTTTATCGCCTAGCAGTAGTGTGCACCCAACAATAGATTGGCGCCCTGTCCTAGGATTAATTAGGATAGTGTATTGCCCTCCCCTGTGCCCAGTGAGGAGGGTAAGGGACTAATTGTGACCCTGCTCTGGAGTAAGCAGATGGGATGATGGATGGAATCACTGTTTGGTGGAAGTTCGATTTAGGATGCTCTCCACTTGGGTCACGAGACCAGAATTTTGTGTGAAGTATCATAACACAGTGCTGGTACCAATAATCTTGCTATAAATTGAGAGCTCATTGTTTTTAATGTCAAATGTTTTCTTGATAGAAGACAAATTTCTACATTTATACACTTTAATGTGTCTTCAGTTGTCAACAAAATACAACAAAATGTAAAAGAAAGTTAGATTTGATTGCCAAATGTAAGTATTTTATAAGTTTGGATACATTGCACAACTCCACTATCCACCAGTCTTCACATTTCTCTTGGGTGACTTTATGCCACTCCTGGAGTAAAAATTCAAGCAGCATTTTTGTGATGGATTGTGTCCATCCATCTTCCTCTTGATCACATTCCAGCAGTACTGGGCTGGCCATTTGGGAGTGGTGTCTCCAAATTGCTTACCATCTTTTCTGAAGCACATTTTAAGTAGATGTGCTGCTTATTGATTCATTAATTGCTCCGTGTATAAGCTTTCAGTTTTAAAGGCTTTTACAATACAATGATGCAAATGAATGTAACTCAGGTGAGGTCATGTGAAAGCCCTTAATTGAAATGTTTCAGGCCACCTGTATGCATGGCTGTTTTTGCTCTGTTTTTATTCAGAAGACTGTTAAACTTGCAAGGATTCAGTGAAGCATTGACGAGTGTAAAAGCACAATGCCTTCTTTCCCTTGTGGTCCTCTAAACGATGTCATGGTGACATTCCATTTGTGCTAATTTGTGAAGTTTATTCTGCCTGTCGCAGTTGTGTTTTAAAGGTATAAGATTAATTGGATGTCTTCTAATAACATAAATATGAAGGTGTTTTACTAGATATTTAAAAGATAGTTTGAAAATAAACTCATGTTTACTTACTAATCCACTTATTTTGATTGGGCTGAAATCTCTTCATAATATTTGGATGGATTGATTGCAAGCAATGTGACAGTAGCAAGACATGACCTTCCAAACACTAGAGAGAAGTAAGGAAAGCCATACGTTAGAATAATGATAGGAATGCAAGCGTATGACAAATATGACATTTGGATGCGAGTGGTATTGAATTAAATGTTAATCTCACTGCTATGAAGTAGTTTAGTTCCCAGTGATTTATTAATATAAGAAGTATTGTCTGCAATATTGCATGTTTAAAGTCTAAAGTTCATAGAAACTTGACAGAGAAGCTAAGCAGAGATTTATATTTCTTCTCTTCATTGAAACTGAACTGAGGTTTTAATTAATATATGCAATTATATACCATTACACATACCAAAAAGAATATTGTGAAGTTCACTGCTGTTCATTTTATGTTCATTACAAGTGATTTTAAAGTCTTTTTTGTTTTAATGTTGATCAGTTTAGCGCCTAAAAATCTCAAATCAATAATCTCAAATTATAAGAATTCATTTTGAGTTTGAGTATCAACATGAAAACAAAAAAGGGCTTGAAATATGTCACTTTATAAGTATTAAATCTGAAATAACAGTTTAACTTATTGAGTAAAAGTATGAACAAAGACAAACTTTTACAATATTCTAATTTTTGAGCTGCAGTAGTATTCATGGGTTGCAGCTGATGTCAAACATGAAGCTGCCACCATAGTGGGCCCCTTCTGTCTGATTCGTGCCTTCAACATACTCTATCCTGGGGTGTGACAACAAGAAAGGGGATAAAGGTTTATCATTTTATAGACTTCCCAAAGACAAAGACTGGAGGGAAAATGATTTGCCAAAATCAAACTGGACACCAACCGAAAGCAGAGCACATTTTATTTCCTCCGAGTAACTCTTGGTTAACAACCAAGTTAGCATTAACTAAGCTAATTAGTTTAGCTATTTGGGGAGCTAGCTTGTTTGCTGTGTGAATTTACTTGCTTTTGCTAGTCAAACTGTTTGAGATGTTTCAGCAGACTGTGGTATTAGATTTGTGCTAAATTAATTTTATGATGTCAATATACAAGCAACTTATATAAACGTTATGACGTGGTGTTTAATCACATGGCTTAGTAAATACGTAAATGCTTCAGCCTACACCTATTTTGTCCATTTTCGTCAGTTAATTACCTAAGTAAACCACTATTTTGATCCATTTCTATGTTGTTAACTTTCAGTTTTGTTATTTTTGAATTGCAGTGTATGTATGAATGTGTGTGTTTTTTTTTTTTTTTTTTTTTTTTTTTTT
>BRDA01024015.1:78226-118428 GCA_036984385.1 Crenuchus spilurus
CGACCCGTTGAATCAATTAAACTACTACAAGGAATATTTTCTTTGGTTTTAGATGCCGTATTTTACGCTCTGTTGCCCAGCTTGCTGTGAAGTATTTGTATGCGTCTGTGCTTTTGTAGGCTTTCAAACTTTGTCCTTAATAAGGTGATGGGTTATGAATTAAGTATAAGTAAATATAATGAAACGACAAGTTTAGCAGTGAATCCGAGAAGACCAGCAGTCGAAAAATCTCAGCTGATAATAAATGTTATATCCACGTTTATCGTTTCTGCTCTGCCGACTTCGAGTGCAAAGTTTGCTTTATTGTTTTTTTGTTGTGTGAGATACTCAACATGGATCCCGACCACAACAAAACCAGCTGACTGCAAGGCAGGAGTAGTTACCCCATTATAATAACTTGTTTACTGTAAGAGATGTTTTTGTGGTGCTGAGCTAAGGTCCACCTACACATCATTCATGATGTACCTCTACTCTTCCTTTCAGCTGTTGTCAGATGCAGACCCACTTCTTATTAACTTGTCACAAACCATTCCTTCCCTTTGAATGTGACATTTGCCTAAGAAACATCTGTCAAAGCTTATTTGTTGAAGCTTAATTTCCTGACCTGTGTACTTTAAGCGAGAATATATTAATGGTGTAGTCTCTTTATGCTCTAGAGAGGCTTAGAGCAAACACTCAAGGACAGCCAGTAGTAACCTGTAGCAGCTATAAAATAGCTCTCTTCTAAACATAGCTTCTAAGGTGGCTTTTAAATAGATTTGCGTTACTCTTTGTATCCTGCCACCTCAGGTGGCCTCATGATATATTCAGGTGCACGGAGTTTCACAAGTCTGTGTGTTGTGGTGTTGACACAGACTTGCAGATTTACTTGGTTTAATTATGGTTATGTGGGGGGGATATTAATATAGTCATACTAACAAAATTTTTTTACTTAAGTATAATAAGCAATTACTATTAATGTAAAGCTATTTTCTTTTCCAAAAAAGTATATGCCATATATGCCATCCAGTAATTCAGTACTTATACAAATTCTAACGTTTTGTTGACAACTAAAGAATTCTGTATGGATTACGTTTACATAAAGACACAAATGATGAAATGTGTCTCAAATAAACTAAACAAACTGACGGTGGTCAGTGTTTCAGGTTTACAGCCAGAGTATCAATTTGGCATCATGATAATACACTCTTAAAAGAGATGGTTCTTCAAGGGTTCTTTAGTAAAGAAAATGGTTCTATATAGAAGCATTGTTCCATGGTGAAAAGGTTCTTCAGATTAATGAGGAATGTGTTGTAGGTGGTTCTCTACAGAAGCCTTTTTGGGGCCATTTTCAAAAAGGTTCTGTATAGAACCATCAGTCACACATTCCTCATCAATCTAAAGAACTATTTCACCTTGGAAAGAACGCTTTATCCACGTTCTGTTTCCTTTACTAGCTAACCCTGTGTACACTTGTTATCAGTACTGAAGTCAACTTTCTGGTACTGTGACAATGCTAATTCATCATTGAGGGTGTATCGGAGGCAGATGACTACTGATAACTTAGCTCCGCACAGTCTAGAATAAAAGCAGCATCTGAAGACTACGGGAAAGCAAAAAGCGTTTGTACAGGAGAACGTATGAGCATCTTCTTACATCTCAACTGGAATGCCACTTTATCAATTAGGTGAAGTGAGAACCGAATCGGATGACTGGAATTATCTCATGTCTGTCTTCCTCCAGTGCTCTACCCTGAGAAAGTAGAGCACTCACCCACAGACATGGGGCCTCACACCCCCCACCACCACCCAAATGTTTCCTGTCTGTCTGTCTCTGGCTGTCTGTCTCACCCCTTTTGTGTTTGAATTTAAGTTCACCCCCCATTACTTTCATTTAAGTTCAGTTTTGGCATTCTCTCCCTCTTTTGTGTGTTTTGTTTTTGTCTCCTCCACCCTCTGCCAGCGTTAGCTGACTCTTTCTCGTGTGTGTGTGTGTGTTGGCTGATGAGTTTGTCTCTTTGTCTGGATTCAGTCAGACACTGCGTCACCTCCTGCCTACAGTCACACAGACTGAGAGATAACATCAGAATGGCAGAGAGAGGAGGAGGAGGGAGTGTAGAGAGACAGAGAGAGAGAGACAGATGTACAGACAGAGCCTAGCAGTGGGGGGATGGGTATCTCTCCCATCAATCACTGGCTGGATGCCGTAGAGCCAGCCTGTTGTGTCAGTTTATAGTTGAACACTCGCAACTCATCGTTTCTCATGAAAATCTGATACCAAGTTTCATGAGATGCAGGGAAAGTAAAATGCTTCAGAACCTGCTTCTCTTATCACTGAGATGATGTTCTAATGAAATCTAGTACTATCACTTGATTCTATTAGCAAATATGTAATCTACTGTTTATTTTTATGTTTAAAAGGCCAAACTTTTAAAGTTAGACTTAACAGTAACAGCTTCTCAAAGAAGCACTTCAGTGGAAGAAGATAAACAAAGACGGCTTATCGTGCACTCTTAAAATGAAGTGGTTCGTCAAGGGTTCTTTAGGTAAAAAATGGTTCTGTATAGACTCAAAACCCAAAGGGTTATTTTCGGGGTGAAAGGGTTCTTCAGATTGATGAGGAATGTGCTGTAAATGCTTCTATATAGACATGTTTTGAAAATTGTTCTATATAGCACCAAAAAGGGTACCTCTGTTATTACAAGCTTAACATCGTCACTACATCAGAACCCTTTTGGGGGCTATATAGAACCATTTTCAAAACGGTTCTATATAGAACCATTTACAACACATTCCTCATCAATTTGAAAGAACCCTTTCACCAGGGAAAGAACCTTTACAGAAGTCTATACAGAACCATTTTCTTTTCCAAAGAACCCTCAAAGAACCATATTTTCTAAGAGTGTATAGATGTATTCATTAATATGTCCATTAGACTTGGTGTTTTTACTTGAGAGAAACTATAAGGAAAGGTATCATGTTATGGTGCATCTCCTAAAATGTATAGTATCATATGAGAGTCTATACTGAAACGGACTTTTTGGATTAATTTATGAACAGAAACGTTTTTTAGATGTAGTGTAGTTACTAAGGGTGTTTGCAAATATCAGTACACTTGACTATCACAATATTATGTTTTGTGATATTGTATCAATTATCAAAAACACAGTATGGATTTTTATTTACTTGTGAACATTTGTGGCAGACTGTTTCATTTTGTATTTTTTAACCCCAACCAGTAGGTGGCAGTATTGTAATCTATCCACTCCAACATCAACAAGTAGAGTAGCATAGTTCAGTTTTCCTTTAAATTAGATTTCAAAATGGCCTTGCTGAACGTATCACAATGTATGTCAATATATTGAATTGTAACTCATCTATCCTGATACATATTGTATTACCAACTAACAGCAGCTCAATTTGTAAAGTAAATGGCTTGGACATAAAGTAATTTCATCAGGATATTGTGACAGCCCTAATGAAAGCTATTTCTGCATTTGTAGATTTAAGACGGTGTCAGTCAGTGTTGAACATTTTCCAAGAGGTACAAAGCGGTGAAGTAATTGATGTCAATGTTTTTAATTTAAAGCTGCACATTAAGTTTGGGGGATTTGGTGCCCTCTGTGGTGGAAAAATGTAACTGCACGAACTGTGCAGAATAATATTGTGTAACTGTCCCCCCTTCACTGTGGGGAGTAATCCATCATGTTGAAGTATTCACAGAGAATTTGGTGAAAGAAATGTTTTCTGAGGATGTGTGTATGAATGATCTACCTTAACAGTATGTTGAATGTAGATTTTAGACTTTTTGAGCCTGTGCATGTGATGTTGACACGCAATATGGTCTGAAAAACTTCTGTCAAATCTGACCAACACTTTGACTTTTGAGATGATGCTTTAGACTTTATGGGGTGATTCCTAGAAGCTCCTAAAAGTATAGGGGATGTACAGAAACATATATTTCGTGCAAAATCAATTGGTTGCCTCTGAGAGCCTTAATAACAAAGTCTTGGTAATTCAGACTAATTAGGCTTCAAAGTGGAACTGGGCTTTCTGAAAGCTGAATGGTAGTGTTGCAGTAATGATATGCATGCTAGTACAGAGGACAGAGGGAGAAGCAGGTCTGTGTGGGTGGATGAGTGCTTCTGTAGGAGCTGACTTCTCGCATTGGAAGCACAGTGACTCGCAGGCGGCAGAGTCAGGCTGTTTCCTACAGAACTGCAGTGGTGTGAATTTAGTTACTGTAAAATGGTCTATATGCATGTGCAAATGTCTGCATATGTGTCAGTGCATGTATTTATTATGATGTATTGTAGGCAATTATGCTGTACATGTGTTCACTCTCATTTGTTTGTTTGGTTTTTTTGTAGCTACAGTACAATTAATTGGATATGAAATATTTCACACCTGACAGAGCTACAATAGCACAGCAGAGGTCTTGTATGCAAATTCACTGCCTGTGCAGTAGTGTCGGAGGTGGCTGAGGGACATCAGTGTTAATCCTACATCATTGAATTTTACTTTCACTTTTATTGCATGCTGTTGGAAATGTTAGGCTCTGCTGTCTTCAAGCCCATGTAACTGGTTAGCATCTCGTATATAATTGTGAGTAAAGAGTGCTTTTCAGTAAAAAAGTAACACATGAATGCTAACAGGCTAGTTCATTAACTGGCATCTTATGCCATACAAGTACATCCGAAAAATTTGAATATTGTAAAAAAAAAAAAAAAAAGAAAAAATCTAAAAAATATTATTTAAAAAAGGTAAACTATTATGTTTAAATACATGTAAAGTTACTTTTTCAAGTCTTTTATCTTTTAATGTTAATTTCACAATTAACTCCAAATAAAAAATTTAAATAGAAATTCTGGATTTCTGATTTTCATGAGCTATATGTCACTCTGATCAACAATAAAACAAAAAATACTTGAAACACTTTACAAGTAATGAATACAAAATGACAGTATTTTTTTTTATTCAATTTGTAACAAACTTTTTCACAATACTAATTTATGCCCATGTGTATTACTCTACAAAAAGTATAAAGATATTAAAATCTAGTTTTCAACAAAATGAATGATTATTAATTTTATTATTCTTAGATAATGTACTTTTTCAAAATAAGTCTGACATCTGTGCAGACCCCCACAAATTTCCGTGACTTTTATCCGATTAGTAAGTAAACACTGGGTGAGTAAGGGAGGATAGGTACCAAATGTGCAAACCAAACTATTAATTAATTGATTAATTATTGTGAGTCAAATATTATTATTATTATTATATTTATTTGCAGTACATTTGTAAGACTACCTCAACACCCCTCAATGTCCTCATACGTTGTGATGTTTCCGTAGTCAGATATTATAGTTGGTTGTGAGATTAGATCAGCAGAGGTGTGATGGACTTATGGACAGACTGGGATAAAGTGTCTGTATACCTCAAGGTGAACTTAAGGTCATAATGTGTTTGATGCTGTATTTAATTCACAGTATCCTGGATTATTTACCTTGTCCTCATTTGCCAACAGGGTCTAGATCAAATAACATAACAAAATCTGATTTTTAAGTCATTTATTACACCTGTTAAAATGCCAGCCACTTTATATTATGTGAACATTCCATCATGGAATAGAAATGGCTAATAATTACTTGGAACAAAATCTCATTACATTATTGTGCGGTTGAACCAATCAAAGTTATCATTTCAGATTTGGGCCTTTCACAGTGATTACATAATCAGCTGATCACAATTATGTAATCTGAGCGCAATTATTTTTCACTTATTACATTTCAAAATCACATTGTCACATCAAACCAAAACAGGTGCCACTATGTTGAGGCAAATAGATATAGATAAAATAGAATGACATCTACAATATGTGTGAGTGTCATTCATTAAGTAGACGATGCTAATGTATATATGCCTACAGAAGGTGTGTTTGACTTATATTTCATCATCATTTCATTGACTTATATTTTGACATCATTTATACCCCTCTAGCCCACAGCTGGCGTTAGATATGGTGTCAATAGGTTCATGTTTAGTCCTATTCTATTGGCAGGGACAAGGCAACATGTGTGCATTTGCACATCTATGTCATCAATAAGTAGAAGAATTCATTCGTTAGGTGTGTCCACAAACATTTGGACATATAGATTACCGTATATGGTCTCTCATTATTGGAGCATTTCATATCCTCTTTTGTCTACAGGGCCGTTTCACATGACAGGCTTCTCTGGCCCACAGCACACTTCAGAGATGGAGGTTAGAGACGACTTTGCAGAAAACCCTACATGCCACAGTACCGACTCCCAAGACCTCGACGAACAAGACAACATGACTGGTGAGCCTTGCCACCACAAAGAGAACTCCTTTGGCTGTTTAGCACTGGCGTATCCTATGGTATATTGAAGCCTAATGAAGCTTTTGATTTGTGCCATGTTAACGGGATGTTTTTGTCTCCAGACGATAGTGACAGCGACTTGGACAAAGAGAACTCCTCCAGCTCCTCAGCTGATGAAAATATGCTGAGCAAAGGCAGCCACTGTTCAGTTCACAGTGATGTAAAAGAGGTGAGCCTGGTTTTGTTCCCAGCTCATGCTCACTGCCCTTGTACCCTTTTAGCAAGTCATTAGCTTTTTTAGGAAAAGTGTCAACATCCTTTGATTAGACTTTTGATTCATCTCACATCTTTATTTGAAATTGAAATGGCATTTGAATATTGTGGAAAAATGTATTTGTGTTCAAAATTTTATTAAAAAAGGTTGTATAGTTTATATTAATTCCAAATATAGTGACCTATTTCAAGCATTTACTGTTTTATTGCTGATACTGTTTGAATACTAATAAATTGAAACTCTATTGAAATATTCTAATATTTAGATATTCTGGATTTCTGATTTTATGAGCTTTATAAATATAACAATAAAGCAAAAACTAGTCTTGAAATGTTACTCTGTGTGTTGAACATAAAATGACTTTTTAGTGTTTCACAGTATTTTGATGTTATGTAATGAACCTTTCAAATGAGGCATGAATGAAGACTGACTGATGGTAAAACAAAGCAAAAATGAAAGTCTGAAATGTATAAAATAAGTGATTTTCATGTGTTAGTCAAGGAGCTCTTGTGTGTAGTGAGAAATGTGTCTTGATGGTTATTTCTGAAGTGTGATTCATGCCACTATGGCAACGCAGCACAAAGTGTCACCATGACAGTTGGGGTGACTCACACAGACTTGTGGGATACGCTCATATGCCACGCTAATGCCTCCTCATAGTCGTTGGCAGCTGCAGTGGCCACTAGCACAGATCAGTTGTAGTCATATACTGGCTAACATGTTACTACTGTAGCATCTTCTCTCCAAATAACTCACACATACCCACGCTTCCTCTGACAAGGCCCCCACTCTGTGTGATCTCACTGCTCTTATTGTTAGGCTGTCTTTACTGTTAATGCCCTCCCTCTGTGTCCATTAGGAAAGCGAGGGGGGGACAGACCTGGGAAACAATTATCTATGTCCACTCTGCACCCTGGAGTTCAGCAGCCCAGAGCAGCTCATTGCACACGTCTACCAGGTGAGGACACCAACCCCAAAGCCTCTTTGTGTCCATTCGGGGGCGCTAATAAGACAACAGAGGCTAATCACCTCTTAAACCCGTCTGAAGCTGCTCTTTTGTTCACGTGTGATGCAGCAGGGTCTAGTGTGCTACATCATAAGCTGTTATGATCCAGTTTAGGACTTAAGTGGTACTTGATCTCTTTTCGATCAGAGTCTTGATGCAGTATGACATACACTTAGTGGCCACTTCATTAGGTACACATACCTCGTATCTGGGCTTATTGTCCATTTTAGCTCAACTGAGCATATAGTCTACAATTACAGACTGTAGTTCATCTGTTTCTCTCTTTCCCTGTTCTCTAGTGATTAGGCCCACCACAGAACCTGTATTATTTGGTGGTGGATCATTGTCAGAACTGCTGTGACATTGATGTGGTGGGGGTGGTGTGTTGGGCTGGTACAAGTGGATCAGATACAGCACAGCTGCTGCTAGCTCCCAATCTATTACATACACACACCTTGTAGATGTAAAGTCAGAGACAGTAGCTCGTCTGTTGCTGCACAGTTTGTACCAGTGCAACACACACTAATGGACTACCACCCAAATCCTAACTGCTCTGTGGTGGTCCTGACCAATGAAGAACAGGGTGAAAAAAGTATGCAGAGAAACAGATGGACTACAGTCTGTAATTGTAGAACTACAAAGTGCACCTGAATGGTCAGTGGAGCTAAAATTGACAGTGAGTGTAGATACAAGGTATGCACACCTAATGAAGTGGCCAATAAGTGTATACTGCATCATATGGCTTGTAGATGGCCCAGAGTGGCTCAGCAGGCTAAGACACTGAAACTATGACCAGAGGATCGCGAGTTTGAATCCCAGTCATGCTGTTTACCATCAACAGCCGGGGTCCAAGAGGTACAAAGAGTAAAAATTGTCAGTGCTTTCTCTGGTCAGGTAGATGGCGTTCTCTCTCCCTATCACTCACACATTGCAATGTCCGCTGGCTCAGGCGTCTGATTGGTTCACTCCGAGCGCGTTGGCTCCCCAGTGATGGTGTATCAACGGTAGTTCGAAAAGAGGCGGTGACTGTATCGCACACAGCGGAGGAGTCTTGTGCTTGACTTCACACTCCTAGAGTCAGGGACAGTGCAAAGTGATGGGGAGAGTCCTAACGGAGGGGATGGGTTAATTGGAAACCATCACGTTGAGTAGGGGAGAAAATTGGCAAAAACTATATGTGTGTGTGTGTGTGTATATATATATATATATATATATATATATATATATGGCTAGTAGAAATTGGTATTTAAAACCTATTATACATACACCACAGTAGCCTTCCATAGAATGAGCTGAACTGAATGAATACGCTGTCATTACTTTTTTCTCTTGCTTCTTTATCTGAACAGCACACATCGACCGTGGGCAGCACTAAGAGTTATGTGTGCCCGGTGTGTGGACGTGCTCTCAGCTCGCCAGGCTCCCTTGGACGCCACCTCCTCATCCATTCAGAAGACCGACTGTCCAACTGTGCGGTGTGTGGAGCTCGCTTCACCGACACAAATAACTTCAACAGGTCTGTAATTCATACTTTCATGTGAGCATGAGTCATTATTTCATTTGTGTTGGCATGGTTTCAGGGAGCCTGAGAGAGGAAGGGGGAATAAGAGAAATGGAGTGTGTGGCTCACACACCAATTGATTCCTATGATCCGAGTTTAAACCACTTCACCACTACCAGAATCTAACCGATCGTTCAGAGGAGAAACAAAAAGTGTCATAGAAGAAAGACATTATGCAACAAAACAAACAATGCAGAATCTTTTTTATGATGCCTAATGTTAATATGGCCTGTAAACTAGTTGTAGCTGGTGATTGTGTGACCAGGTCGCATATACCAGATGCTGTATTGGACATAAGAGATTAACACCCTCTCCCTGAGGGTGTTCTACAATGTGAAACCTGTCCAACTTCCCTTCTTGTCAAGCCTTTGTTAACCTACAAGAATGAAAGGTACTGATTCAGCATAGCACCAACATTAGGCAACATTTACAACAAGACCAAAACTGAAACCTTGATTAGATTATCAATCACAGAACTGAAAGCACTTATCTAACCCAACCATATTAAGCAGAGCCATCCTGGCATTAAAAAATTACCATACCAGGGCCTCGAGTGGCTCAGCAGGCTAAAACACTGACACTATGACCAGAGGATTGTGAGTTTGAATCCTGGTCATACTGTTTGCCATCAACAGGGCCCAAGAGAGCAAAAATTGGCAGTGTTCTCTCTGGGTGGGTAGATGGCTCACGTATTGCAATGTCTGCTGGCTCAGGTGTCTACTGATTGGTCCATTCAGAGCTGGGAATCCTGCGCTTTCCTCTGAGTGCGTTGGCTCCCCAGTGATGGTGTATCAGCGGTAGTTTGAAAAGAGGCAGTGGCTGTATCACACACAGCAGAGGAGGTGTGTGCATGTCTTCACCCTCCTAGAGTCAGGGACAGTGCAAAGATGGGATGAATTAATTCGCTACTACCACATTAGGAAGGGAAGAAAATTGGCAAAAAATTATACATGTATATAAAAAAATTACCATACCATACCTGGTGATCAAGTGTGGGTGTTATGCAAGAAGAACACGGGCAGAAAATCAAATGAATGTGTTACAAAATGCCTAACCATCAGCCATGCTGGTAATGTTAGAAAGAAAGACGGTGAGCAGCCAATATGGTCACTTCAAGGACTTTCTTTGACTACTACCTTATGTCCAATCTGGATTCATTTGATTAACATGATGAAGGTGCAGTGAGATTGATGAGTGACACTGAGTTCCACACAGGACCTCATTTGTTAGAAAAGAATGACCCAGAAGTTCCTTATAAAGGAGGGCTGATTCCATAGCAGTAGGTGTAGGAATCCTGGTAATATCATCTGGTATCTGATTTGTATTGAAACACTTTTTAATTGTTACATGAGTAGAAACCTTTCTTGCTCTCTCACTCTTGACCTGGCTTATTTTCATACTTCAGGGAAAAGCTGAAAGAGTTCCTGAACTCTGGTGACCTGGACAGCAGCAGTAGAGACCAGGTTTGTTCCATGTCCCAGCCTCTATCTGCTGGCCCTATGCCCAACCATGACTCCAATCACGAGCATAATCATGGCCCCGGCCCTGCACTACCTCCTCTCCAGGACAGCCTCCTCCCTTCTGGGCCCTCCCTGCCCTCGCTCCCTGATGCCCTCAGCCCCTCACCCAGCCTCCCACCTCTGCCTGATCTCCTCAGTCCCATGCCAGTGTACCCAGCCGGTGTGCTGCTTGTGTGCAACAGCTGTGTGGCCTACCAGCAGCTGGTGGGTAGCCAGTCACCATCCATGAGGAAGTGGGCAGAGCGGCGCAGGAATGAGCCCACTGAGGCCCGAATGCAGAGACTGGAGCGGGAACGTGTTGCGAAGAAGACCAAGCGGGCATGCGAGACGTCTGAGGAAAGAGAATTGCGGCGGCTGCGGGACCGAGAGGCCAAACGCATGCAGAGAATGCAGGAGACGGAGGAACAGCGAGCACGGAGGCTGCAGCGGGACCGTGAGGCCATGAGACTCAAGCGGGCCAATGAGACGCCGGAGAAGAGGCAGGCACGCCTGGTGCGTGAGAGGGAGGCCAAGCGACTCAAGCGACGTCTGGAGAAGATTGACCCTTCATTGCGCACTCAAATCGAACATGATCCGGCCGCCATGGCTGCCCTCACTGCTGATATGAACCTGTTCCAGTTCCCCTTTCCCATGCCAGTCTCCTCCATGGATAATGGGCTGTTTATGAAGCTGCCCTAGGCAAACAAATGCAAAGACTTCAGTGTGGGTTCTGTATTTGCTTGATGCTCTTGAAACAAGAGAAACCATTCCGAGTATAGGACTGCTTCAGAAGCATTATAACCCAAGGTTTCCAAGACGTGCTGTTGGCATAAACTCTACAGTTATTTATATAAGAAATTCTACAGCAGGGTAATGAATGTTTTATTTCCCTGCTTTATGAACAAGCATGTTACATAGAGATTTTTCTTGTTCCATTTTCAGGGCCTACATACTACACAGCCACATCCCTCAGAGCAGTAAACCTCTCCCGTAAAAGGAGGGCCACTACTTTTTGCACAAGGAACTACAGTGAGGGGATGGAGACATGTAGCCACACCCCACATTCAGCCCACTAATGCAGTCTGCCAGTCAGACAGTTTACCTGTACTTGTAACTCCCTCTCTCTGCTGTTGCTTGTCACTGGCTAGCTCAAACCCACGGATTCAACTACCTCACCACAGGCCTTTATCAGTGCCCAGTCAGACTACTGGCCTGTGCAGGGGTCATACAGGCCCACATATGGATTTTGTTCTTCATGCCAATACACACTTGAACATGCTCTGTTACTTACACTCTCTCTGCCAACACCACTCTTTATAAATTCTATCATTAATCAAAGACATGTGTTCCTTCATGCTATGTTTTGTTCTAATCTGAAATTAGAAACGTCCAGACTGGGAAAAAAAAGTCGAAATGGGTTCTTTTGAACTCCTCTGGCTTGTGATACTCTGTCACTCCAGACCTCCTGAAACCTCAGTGCTATTCCACAGGACTCAACACAGGTTCATTCTCATCTAGGCACTCAGGGATGTTGGGGGGCCACCAGTCGTCCTCCCAGCCTGAGAGCGAAACACTGCGACCCACTCAATTACCGGTCACATTGACCTACTCTTTTCTCCGATTTTTGCACATCATTCACACTACAACCTCCTCAGCTGAGCCCGGGATATCAGTGAGGGTTTTTGTTTGAGCGCTTGACCAGTCTCAACCAACTCAGTCTCTTCCTCTGCTGTTAATGTACTGTATGATATGTTCATTACCTCTCTTAAACCAGTGAGTGAGGCCCTGCGCCTCACAGCGCTAGCTGTTACTCTCGAGGCGTGTACAAATGAATGATAATGTTGCCTTTGTCACTGGAAAATTGTTTTGTGTTATGGTTTTATATTGAGACCGGTATGATATATTTTTTATTTTCAGTATGATTTCTGTTTAAAGATATACAGTGCTAGTGTTAAAAAAGAAAGGAAAAAAAAACTGCATGAAAGGTGAAACAGTCTGAATGCATATGTCACATGACAGGACCAGTGATAAATCTTTCCAATCTGAGGCATTGAGCACATTTGTATATGACCGGCAGTTTATTGAGAACTCTAGATGCTGTAGAAGGTAAATAATTGTAATAATTGAGTGTACCTATTTATTAAATGCTGTTTACACTAGTCTTACCCAAGTTTAGACCCCAAAGTCTAGACCCCCAAGTCTCAGTGCTTCATTAGAAACACATACCTTGTATGTACTCATTGTCCAGTATGGCTCCACTGACCATATACACTGTATGCACTTTAGTTCTACAATTACAGACTGTAGTACATCGGATGTGGTGGAGGTGTTGGTGTGTGTTAAGAGTGGATCAGACAGCAGAGCTGCTGATCTTTTTAAACATTTCAGTGTCACTACTGGAGTGCACCAACCAGTCAACAGCATCAGGACTAGAGGACCAACACAGACTGTGTTGAGCTGCTGTCTCTGACTTTACATCTACAAGGTGGACCAACAAGGTAGATGTGTCTAATAGAGTGGACATAGTGTTTAAGCTCTTTTGTGTCTAATCAACTTGTACCAGCACGACACATGCTAACACATCACCATCATGTCAGTGTAGTGCTAGAACAGGTGAAAGGAGCCTAGCAAAGTATACAGAGAAACTGAGAGACTACAGTCTGTAATTGTAGAACTATGAAGTGCACATAAATGGTGAGTGTAGAGACGAGGCATGTGCTTCTAATGAACTGACCAGTAAGTGTCGGACGACTAGTCTTATGGCAACTATTCTGTGATGCTGGTTACGCATCAGAGTACCTCTCGAAAACAGGGTAAGCTATTAGATTGTACTTTGCTGTATGCTTTATCATCCCAGTTCTTCATTCCAGTTATTTATTTTTGACATGCCACTTGACGTTTACAAAGACTTCCATGAAACGTCATTTTGTTCCATGTTCTTATTAATACCTCTTCAACGTTAAACAGACGAATTCTGCGGGACTGAAAAGGCAATGTGATGTGCATACTGGACACAGTTTCTTGGTTTAGCAATTCTTGGTTGTATTTAAGGGAGAAAAAGTTTCTGCAGAAGTGGCTTTGTATTTTCAGATATAGCCCTCACGAGTGGCTTAAATCACTATGCAACGATCTGTTCTCAACAACTATATTTGACACTTTCTATTATTACTATGCAGATGTGAAAAGAAATGGACTCACATGCAGCAGACCACACAACTCAGGCAATTTTAGAGAGCCAGGGCCAGTATTCGCAAAGCATCTCTGGGAACAAATGCTGACTTACACATTGCCCAGTCTCAATCTCTGGACTCTGGTCTCACTTTGGTTCTACCTTCTGTGGTGTAAACGGGATATTCTTCATGCATTTAATGAGAGCAGACTAATATAATGGTTGATATTGACATTTGCATACAAATTGGAAGACATGTTTTTGTCATGACGTATTTCGTTAAGTGTTTGCAGAAGACAGCATCTTATTGGTTCCCAGTCTTATTCATGGAGATATACCACTCTGGAGAATTCAGATCCCACAAACCTGACTCCAGTGACCATAAAAGCCTTCAATACTTGATGAGGTGTGTTACGCTTGACCTCTGCAAGGTGGTAGATCTCCAAGACCAGGATTGAGTATCCTCAAAATTGCATGCTAACTGCATATCTGCAAGGCTTCAGAAGACCAGAGATTTTGATTGGGCATCATTAAGCTCAGTGTAAACAGTAGATTGGTCCTTGATCAGCACTCCTACTTTGAGATGAATGCTGGCCCTGAATGAAAGCTTCTTTTTGGCATTTGGCACCCAGAGTACGACTGAATGAGAATCTGCTATATTGCTGCTTTAGGGAATGCAGCCCATGTTTAATGCAGCAGGTTCTATTAAATTCCTCTTCAAGTACAGAGAGATGGTGTTAGGTACTGCACATTAGGACCAGGAACTCATGGGACTTTGCTGCTTAGGATCAGTCTGAACTCAGGACTGAACTTCACAAAGCATCTCAGTACAAGACTGATTTAGGATTAGATTCCTTTTGGCTTGGTCTCATAATCACAGCTTCTGATTTGCTGCTCTGAGCTGTATGATTACAAACCCGACCTATTTTGAGAAGTATTGTTAATGCATTAGGAAGTTTGATAGTTGGTGTCCACTTCAGAATAGCTCTGTGAAGCTTGACGGGGACCGCTTTAGCTGAATCCTGCATGTTGTATGCTACATGTTCTAGATGTTTTATGAGCTTGTGTTCTTTTTATTGTATGCCTGCTTAGTTCTGTTCTAATTAATCTAAGAGGGACCTAATGACGATTGCCTTTTTGTTAGTCTATCAGGATACTCTCTTTTACTATGTTTACAGATGTCTACAAAGGCCAAAACGAATGAGAAAGAACAGGGGTGAAAAGGACAACACTGTATTTATCTCGTCACACTTCCGAACGCTCCTTTCAGAAAGCCATTCTCTGTTACTGGATTAACAGATCTAAAGATCGTGATAAAGCCAGGAGTAAAATGTGGAATAAACGTTGACCTAACTGCTAAACGGGTGTCTGTCTGTCTGTCTGTCTTGCTGGTTTGGTAAACACTCTGAAATGAACTACTGCTCATTCCTCACAAAGGCTCCTCTATTCTTCACCACATCCAGACAGAGCTGAGAAGTACTCCTACGCTTATACAAAGCTGACTTGTCCCCCATCCAGCTGAAGGGCATGACAAGGTCAGACCCAAGTGTACTTTTCTAAACTATACTTAATTCTTGATGGTGCGAAGGTTTACCATTAAGAAATGAGAAATGACCCAGCGGATTTGTTCATCACCTGAGTAATACATGTAGGGCTATCACAACTCTGATATTTTAGCTGACAATTAACTGCCTTGTAAATAATTGTAATTAATGATTTACTTGCCTAATTTTGTTCAGTGTGAGTATACTACAAAGCCGGAGTATTGCAAATTAGGCAGGTAGGTTAACCCCAATGTTAAGGATTGTCCTAGAATGAATAAGTCTGGCCCATGAGGAATTTTAGAATAATTAAATTAAATTAGGCCCTATTAACCAGGTTGAACAAAGAGATTTCTAGTTTGAACACTGGGTGTTGCTGGCACGTAAAACAATCTAAATGCTTTCATTTTCCTTTCCTCTCTAAAGCTAAACGTTAACGCCGTTACACCTACATTATTGTTCCTGAGTTTTTGGGTAGACAGGGCGGCTCCAAAGAAAGGACAAATAGACAGTGAATGCAGAAGATTTCAGGCAGGTTAGGAAAATGATTTTTTATTCATTGAGTTCAGATATAAGTGTGTGTGTTTAATTTGTTCTGAAACAGTTGCTGTAATGGAGTATAAAGTTAAGAGACATGAAATGAAACATCATTCTTTCAGGTCAGGCACTGCAGTTGAACCAGAATAAAAGTTTAAACACTAGAAGCAGTCGGTTTCATGCTAACTAAGTGCAAGACAATGCTACCGGGGTTACGAGCTAGCTCAGCACGGGAACTTCAGGGTTGCCAGATTCGCAGTTTTAGCGCAAAATTTGGCTTTTTTTATGCAGTCGTAAATTTTCAGAGCTGGTGCAGTGCTGGTTTTTGGTCTACTTTAAAAATGTACCATGACCAACAAAAAAACTTATAGTATTACTATAAGGCGAGTCTGTGGCCTGTGACTGCACATTTTTCTCTTTAAAAGGCCACGGACAAGAAAAATTTGGACACCCCTGTACTAGACGTTTAACATTGAACGTCACATGATCAAACCAGACAAGACTCATCAGAGAAGCCCATATCAGCAGTATGAGCTGTTAACCGGCATATGCAATGGACATCGGTTATGGTCATCTTTGGTAGCTCCTTAAGGAATCGTGAGTAAAACAGAGAACACAGAACCGCCGAACCGGAAGCGACGGGGCCTATTTGACGGAAGTTGTTTGTGCATACATCGCATAAGAATGTCCTGCTCTTTTCCCATTGGACAGGTTTGATGTTACCTGACTAATTTGAGAAATCTGCTTGGTGAAATATCAGCCAGGCATCCTACTTCCTGTCCGTCAATACTCAGAGTTAAAGCTCAAATACACAAACATTTCTCACTGCTGCCCTCTTGATGAACACAAACTGTGCATTTGGTTTCATAGGAACCCATCAAGTTTCAACTAATTCTGCTTTCTTTTATTTATTTGCTTCAAGAAACCTGTAAAATCATGATCAGATGATTATAGAATAATCATGACAGCTTTAAGTACATGTAGACAAATAAATAAGAAAAGACAGGCTTTGGTAATATTATATATATTATATTGTGTTTACTTAACAAACATGATAAATGCAATGTTTCCAAGAAGTTAGCTGTAACAATAAAAATACAATATCTTTGTGTCCTTACATAGAATTAAAACAGCAAAACAAAAAAACAAAACAGCCCTAAGTAGTTCACAGAGAGGTACAAATATACAGTACAAATCTATTTTATTCAAAAAAGGGTACAAATAAAAACGCAACAAAATATAGTTATTAATGCTTTGTAAAGTTCAGGTAGGTGTAGGGTAGTCTAAGGGAGCACTTTGGGTAGACAACTCTAAGGCTTCTGATAAGAATTAATACATATTGGTACGGCCATACGATATTAAAACTCACTATACAAAGTTCATACAACCTGGATTATACTTGAGGATTGAATATTACATACACATCATTGCATATATTTTGCAGATCTTTTATGCATTAAAGAAAAGATGCTGTTTCTTTTAAAACTGGTCACACATCACATAAAAAAGCAGTGTCACTTAGTGCCAAAAAGTACAATGTCAAACTCGAAAGGTACATAATTATAATTCCTTTGAAAATTTTTAACCGTTAGAACTTTCTCCTGATGTCAATCTCCATTACCTACTCTGGCCTGCAAGGATGCCACGTTCAGTCTGGGTTCCACAAACGCAAAGCAAAATGTATCACAACATGGACCATGGAAGGATCACAAAGTCTCTCAAAACAACCCATCAAATCAACCTGACGAGTACTAATAATAGAAATGTCACTGATTTAGAATTTGAACATTCATCCAGCCCCCTTGCAGTTCACGCTGCTTGCTGGACGCAAGTCGTCACCTCCAGTGACCTGCTCTTATCCATCACCTGCCATGACAAGGGTGCACACCAGAGATCTTCTCAGGAGGAGCTTCAGCACCGACAAGGATATGAATCCCAGGATTTGTGCCCAACAGCAAACCTAAGTATTTGAGGTAAATGCTCGTCAGAAAGGCCTGCTGAGGTTCTAGCACTCGCACACCATGCCAGCAGTGCAAGGGTTAAGGCTCATCATTACTCAGCCTTTGGATGAAATCAAAAACAAATCAGCTACAACATTCAAAAAATGTACACTTCATATAAAAGCTCACATTGAGTATGATCTGTGAGCCAGTCATACAATCAGTGTGACATCACCAATTAACTGCTAATGAACAAAATGAAATGCCATGCAACTTCAAATCATTTACAGAGGAGAGAGTCGGAGGGTGAAGAAGGGCGTGCTACTGCTTTCTGCCCAAGTGAATAAAAAATATACTGGGCGACAAAGGAGACACTGCCTCAGCATGAAATGATTAGCCAGAGTGAGGAGAGAGTGAGTCACCCGTAAGCGTCATTCTACTGACGACGAACACTGCGCATCTTAAGGCTTTATTGACTAGCTTGATAATATAGAAACCTTACTATTTTATATCTACACAAACATATACACATACGTGTCGGATGATTGTTTTGACGTGGTTTCGCATATGATTCAATATTAGAGGAAAGGTTACTATGTAACCTAGAGGATAAGTGCAAGATATCTTCAATTTCATTTAAGTAAAGGAGAGAATATAGCAGGCGGTTAGTTAATCTATGTTACCGCTTTTATATGGAGCAGACATGGGACATACTTCTAAATGCAATCACATTGAAAGCAGTGGTCAGACTACAGGGGGCGCTGTGCAGTGTGCATGCAAGATGAAAGGATGTGATCCAGGCCATGAGCTATCCTCATTAGTCTGTGAGAGTGCGCCTGATGTGATTAAGCACTAGCGAGGTGGATCATCAAAGGGAAGTGACTGTACAGATAGATGGCAAAAGCATGTGAGAGCAGACCAGAGTAAAGAGTCAGGGTCACATCGAGGGCAGACCAGAGTAATCAAAAACAGATGAGACGATGGGGAAGGCACAAATATAGCGTCAACTCTTCTCGGTTACAGTGCACAGGATCGAAGCTCGGTCCTATTTGAAAGCATCATACACAGTCCGTCTTTGCTCCGGAGCGGAGACACCAGGGACGGCTGGTAAGGCAGTGTATTTGAGAAGATGTGGAGCAGTGAGGGCACACTGAACACTGCCAACGTACAGTAACAAAGCAACACAACAAATGTCACGAAACCAACTTCAAGTGACAAAGTAACGATGTATCTGCCTGACTGGGGAGGTGACTGACCATGTACCAAGAATGCAACAGTCCCTTGAGGAGGCTCCTTAAAGTTTGGCTGCTTTGTGGGAAATAGAAAACCAGGAACATCCAACTTTGAGATGGGCTTCATCAGCAGACAGCGTGTAATACAAAACAAAGTCCATTTGATTAGTGGATAAACCAGGACCACTGTTGCAAGAGCTAGATGTGAGCGTTTACTGCATAGCACATGCTGAAACTGTACATCGTTCAGGTATTCAGTGTATAAGGGTATTGCTTGTCTCAAAAGAAATGTCAAATATTTCAAAAACTGAATAATAATTAAAAAAACAGGTCTACTCTTCCACTGAGCAGAAAGACCTACAAAACGTACTGCACATCCATCCTTGAATAAGATTTGGTCACATTGCAGAGCACGTCTATCCTGCCTGCAAATGAATAAGATACTAAGACTGCTGTCTGTCCAGGCCAGCTGTAACGGACTGTCATTGTCCCTTAGGACAGCTCAAGTCTGACTGGCTGTCCATGCAGAGAAGACTAAGGCAGCGTCGGGGGGATCGAAAGGACACAGAGGGGAGAGAGTGAACTAGTTCTGAGACTTGCACATATAAATAGCACAAAAGTGGGGCTCCATCAAACCATGGAACACAGCTCTGCACAAACTAGCAAAGGTCATCCCACATCACATGGCTGAATTACTTGAAACACCTGAAGACCACTTGGAAAAATACAATTGCGTATATGCTCCAAAACACACAAACGATAACTGACTTACAGCCCAGCCTGGGACACCACTGATGCAACGATCAGTTATTGGATACAAAAACCCATTCAGAACTGTGAATAAGCATCTGATCATCATGCCAGTCAAATGAGGTCAAACCACCAGCCATACTACATATGAATATTAGTGGTAGGAGTTAATGCTACCTGCAGAACAGCATCATCATTGGTCAAATGTGAGAGCTACAAAAAAAAAAAACAACCTAAATAAATATTTTCTTCCTTTAAAGCCATTTAAAGCTTTAAGGTTGAATATAAAAAACAGAATATTTAAAAAATTAAGAACACCACTTGTGATGAAATGTAATCCTGGCCCAAAACAGACTACTATGCTTTTGCAACAGCATAATAGAACAAATGTCAGAGGTCACTGTACAGGAATTGTAATATAATGAGGATCATTAAATGGTCAAAAGGGCAGCAACACATAAAACATTCAGAATCCAAAAGAAAACCTCATTATTTTTTAAAACGATTTACAATAATGGGAATGTCAGGCTCTTATTTGGAATGCCTTTTCAAATAATATGATTTTCTTTAAAACATTTTGTCTAATTGCACTTAATCTTCATTTTTTCTCCATTAGAATTGGTTCAGTAACTGAATCAGTGTATGTAAAATGAAACTGCAGCATTTTCTCTTGGCTAATTTGTAAACAGTGTCAAACACGCCTGTCAGTTTCTCACAAGCCCCGAAAAAAAAGAAAACTTATTTCAAAACTACACAAAGTTTTCCCTTCATTAAAAAAAAACTAACGTAAAATATTTGATTCCAATTTAAAAGGTCAGTGTGAATCAACTATGAACTTCTATGTGCAATTACAAGACAGTTTTGAGAAATCACTCAAGACTAATATTGCCAAGGAAAGGTCAGAAGAAATCCTACACTGTACAAAAGTACTAGAAAAACAATAAGGAAAAGAGGACTAAACCCCTGCACAGAATTGAAATCAAGCCTCTCTAGGAGGTGTGCTTAGATAACTGAGATCTATAATAACACCACCAGTGGTCTGTCTCGCCACTGAGCTCCATCATGAAAACAAAACACGCTTCTTCGAAAGGTCAATTACATGACCTCACATGATTGGAAACCTACTTAGTAACTGTTAAAATATTGGTTAGAAAATACACATACTCAAGACAAGAAACATAACATGGTGCATCAGTATGGAATAAGCAGGGAAGGTTCTTCATACAGACTGCAGCTGTTGTATACATTAATTCTGTAACATTAAATCTGTAAAATGGGTGCAAGACAAACACCCGGTGAAAATATGCCAGCCTTGTGCTCCGTTAGGACTATTGCTTTGATTTTGGTTACTGAGCAGGGTTTGCCTAAACCCAACAGTGGAGATTCCGTGCCACTGGCCACTGGCTTTACAAAGGGACTGCTCCTGCACACCATCGCACGACCACTGAGGTTCCACGAGAACAGGCCAGTCGCCAGCAGCCAGAACCTGTACCACGTTTGGTCTTAGCTTGGTTAGTGGTGATGACTTTGGTGGACACTAGACACTGTCTCCAGGACAAAGATTTGACAAATGATAAAACAGTCAACTGCCAGAAGGAGGAACACTTCTGGCCACGAGGTAAAGAGAGGCGGTTTTCTTAGGCAGGTCACTGTGGAGTAACATGGATGTTTTCTATTCACTGATGCTGAGAAATCAACGTGAAACTGGAATGATGATTCAAAACTTAATCCTAACTTTAAAAAAAACACACAAATGTGTAGCACAGGTAGAGCATGATACTGTGGACAGTGTAAACGTGACTGCGATACAACAGGAGCCATATCTAATCTTCAGGCCGTTTAATAGATATTGATTGTTGGTTGGTTGGTTGGTTGATTGAGGAAAGGAAGTCAGGCGATCATTCTTAAACTAGAAACGACACCCCCCTCATCACAGCCACCTTGATAAGCCTCAGAGACAGGGGCTGAAATATGCTTATGTGAGAATGATGTGCCTCTTTTAAAGAGATGTAAAAACAAATAAGCAGAACGTTTTGAATGTTTTTGAAGTCTTAGTCAAAGCAAGAGCTCAGTAAAGCAACAGTGGAATTTGTCAACACTCAGAGAGAGAGCCTTCAGGTGTCTTTTAGGTAGCAGAGTCCAAACAATCTATCAAGTAAGAGATTTCATAATATATATTTATATACCTATATATTTATATAATATGCGGAATAAAAAAACAGGCAGGATTGCAAAGATCCTATGGCTGCATCCCATTCTTCCTCTACCACCTTCCTTCAATAAACATTTATTCAAAGAGCTGCGCGATGTCTTTGCGAAAGTGATCACTGCCACAAGTAATGATATTTTATCCGCAAAACAGGTACGCAGACCGTGAAGGCTTTGGTAGATGATTTACCAGCTAAAGCAGCCAGCGCAGAGGTTCAGTCTCACCATCAATATTGACGGCAGTGAACTGGCACTAACTAGCCCAAGTGCTCTCCCTCAAGCCTGGAATAACTAAAAAAAAAAAAGGGATGTAATCTTCTTGTGTGCAAAATCTCAAAACATTCTGAGGCTACATTCTCTCTCCTGATCCTTTTTTCTCATCTTCCGCTATTTGACACTTTCCTCTCACAGACAACCTCTCGCTATTGTGTCTCTTGCCACAGCTGTTGCTACTTTCCGGCATTGGAGCGCCCCTCGATGGACAGTTTGACCTCCTGAGGGATGAAAGAGGGGCGAGAGGAGCCTGGGGCGGCGGCAGGGGCTCGGCCCCCATCCTCACTTTTGATGGCGTATCTTTGGAAGCCGGGGGCAGACCAGCGCCTCTGGGATGCCCCCGCCGAAGAGGTGGCCAGTGACACCCCGGCCCGGGCGTGCTGCCCCTCGGTGTGCAAATAGTAACTGCTCTGGCTTCGTGTGTGCTCTGTTGGAGTCCGGTTGGGCCTAGGGGGAATGTCGCTGTGTCCCGAAGCCCCTAAATTCATGGGCTCCTCCTTATCTGCCCTCTCTCGATCCCTTTCCCTCTGGACACGCTCCATCTTGAACTGACTCTGAGGCCGGATGTGCTGGGGCGCTGGAGGCCCCATGGGCTGTGAGGAGGCCCCTGATGTGGAGTTGGCTTTGGTGGAAGTCCTGGCATGTATTGGCTGCTGCTGTTGCTGTGATGGTGGTGGTGGTTTCTGCTGGGATGGTGGCTGCTGCTGCAGAGTGATGGAAACACAAACATCGCCCACTTGGAGGTGGTGACAGGTGAGACCGTAGAGCTGGGCAGTCCGCTCAGGGCTGCAGGATGACCAGCCCTGGCCGAAGACAAAGAAAGGATGTTCTGGGGGCACGTCTATAGTCACTTTGCTCTGTTGTTCTCCAACTGTGAAGTGCAGCGACACCAGACCTGGCCGTTGCTGACTGGCACGGATGTCCACCACCATGCTTGAGTCAATCTTCAATCCTCCGCTCACTTCTGCACTGCGAACAAAGTCCTGAGTCTGCAGGTCCTCCACACGCTTCAGCTCCCCTGTAGCCAGCTGGATGATAGCCCCCTTCATGAAGTGTGAGGGGCCAGTGGGAGGAAGGGGCGGTTGTGATGGTGCCAGGGTCTGGGGTGGGGCTGCCACTGTGCTGACCGCAGGCTGTTGGGCAGGCAGTTCCACTACCGCCCGTTCTGGGAGGCCTACCATGGCCACAGAATCTGAGACTTTGGGGTGCAACAAAGGAGAGGCCACAGTGGCTGCAGCATCATTGGGCTGCCCTGGGTAGTGCTGCTGCTGATGGTGATGATAATCCAAGGGCACAAGAACTGGCTGCCCATTTGCCAAAATCACAGCATGACCAGTCTGTTGCTGATGTGGGACTCGAGGATCCTGCTGGACAGCAGGGTGCGGGGCATACGCAGTCCTGCCCTCCCCCTGAATCTCTCGACTCCTTTGTGAATTCAGCACTGCGCCATGTGTTGCCTCCCTGCGACTTCCAGTGTGGACCGGTGAGGCCAAGCGTCCAACAACCTGCTGAACCTGTAGCAAAACAAACTTTTATTAAGTAATGTAAGATCATTTGGAGGTGTATTTTCTTCACAAAACCTATTCTACATAAATAGTCTAAACAGGAAAAGTCCTTGCTTATAAATCTACATCACCCAGTCAATGTATGATCTGTTTCCTGGTCATATCTGATTCCCTTATGGCAGTTTGCACTGAAACTAAATCAAAAAAGCAATCTGGCAATTTCTAAGAAGTAGCTGTCTGATGTGCATTGCTCAATCACTAACACACCCATAGGACAGCTAATAAAGGAAGGAAGTGGAGTAAAACATCATGTAATGCTGATTTAAAGAAATGAGGCAAACTACAAAGAAAAAGAAATAATACTATATATAGTAAAGATTGACACAATATTAATGCTGGACATTGTTTAGGGTTGGTATTATGAGCAATCACAGAAGGAGAATGCTAACACAACCAAATAAATTGCTGCTAAAAAGTGTAAAAATGAGATAAAAATGAAATTAAAATTACACTAGCAAACTAATGCTTTCAAAGAACAAAGAAACATGCTTTCTGCAAAAAATTTAAATAAATTTGGTCAAAGTTCAGTCACAAACTTCTTCACAAATGACACCATGTTCAACCAAAAATGGTAAAACATAACCACATGTTCACATTTCGTCTACTTTGGCATGAAAACTGTCATACTGAAAATCTGCGACCATGTTGGTTACCGATGCTGAACACTTAAATGGGCCATAACCTTGCAAACATTAAAAATAACTAACATGAAAGAGATTATTGGGAGGTGAACGATTAGCAATTTCTATGACAGATATTTGATTTTTTTTTTTTACATCCAAGCAAAAAAAAATAAAAAATTAAATATAAGTGTAGCAGACACTATATATTCAATTTAATACCAAGACCAATCTGAAAACATTTAAAAGGGAACTAAATGAGTATTGGCCTACCTCAAGGTCCATGTCTGGTGTGCTGCGCTGACCAGGCGAGACTCGGCCCTCCTGCCTTCGGCTCTTCAGGCTCCTGTCATGTTGCGACTCCAGCACAGCTGATCCGGGCCCTGCTTGAGATGGCCGTGTATTCCTAACCAAGTAAACCGCATCTTGGTGGAGTTCTCTGCCTCCAAGTTCCCTCTCTCCTCCATTCACCTCTCTGTCCTGCTCCAGTGAGCTACCGTGAAGATCTCGTTGAGGTGGGACAGCCCTGGCAGTGCCAGAAGGGTGATAGAAAATGGGAACGCCCCTTGGACTGAGCTCTGCTGCAGGCAGCATCCCCACTGCACTCAGCTGTTGCTGCGATGCAGCCTGTTCAGAGGACAATACTAGCGGGACACCTCCGGCTGCTGGCACTTTGGTGTACGCGTGGGTAAACACCTGCTGCTGTGGAGGTGATGAGACCATGCCTTCCTGAATGACTGATGGATAGGGGACGAGGTGGGAGACTGGGTGTGACTGAGGAATAGCAGACTGAGGTGATATCAAAGGGCTGGGAACAAAGCCTGGTGGTACTGCATAGGGAACAGCAGCCGCATAAGGGGAACTAACAAACTGTAAGGAGGAGTGAGGGATCGGGGTATAGCCGAGAGAAGGATAGGGAATACCAGGATGCTGCAGAAGTGGGGATGGAACTGTGTAGGCAGGAGAAATGTGCACAGGATGGAGGCTGGTTGGAGAGTAACTGACAGAAGGAAGAGCTACTTTGTAGAGCATGCTGTACTGATCCACAGGTAACCCAGCTAGGCCATCTGGCCCCTCCACCCCATAATGTAGGCTAGGCTGAGTCCGCACCCACTCGCCACTCCCTCCACCACTTTGGGGTTCCCCACCTGTTCCAGAGCTCTGCGAGGATGTGGTTTCCTCTCCTCCTCCACCACCACCACCTGCTCCTCCTCCACCGCCAACCCCACTGCTCCCTGCACTACTGCTGCTGCTGTTGGGTGTGGTGGTGACATTGTTCACCGGAAGGTCCCGCTTCTTCGGAGGGAGGCACTCCTGGTTGCGCTCGTGGGCTGGCTTCATGGCGGTCCAGACAATTTATGGGTGATGTTAATGAGCAGTGGATGCGGCAAAGCCTGGCAGCCACACAAACAGCACCACTGGAATCAGCTCTGAGAACCACCTGCTGACCTCTTCCATCACTTTACCTAAATATGCAAAAAAATAAAATAAATAAGTGTTATCATACAAGCCTAGAAATGGTTAAAAAGGCATAACTATGATAATGGTTGCCACAACCTTGGTCCTTGACACCTTTTTAGCTAATTAAATCTCACCACTGCAGAATGAACCATTCTAATGCAATTAGATAAAAATCTATTTCTATTCCAAATTGTTATTTAAAAGCTTTAGAAAACTACTGTCACTCAAGTTCTATTTACTTTGCTGTCTGTCCCAAGGATCAAACACCAGGTCTTGTTGGGGTGCACAAGCATATGAAGCAGCTGCATCCAGAGGAACAATAGAATTCAAGCCACTAAACAACTCAGGATTTATTTGTCTATCTTAATTGTATTATCTGGTCATGTGCTGTTTGTCGAATAACAGGCAGGATATTAATAAAATGCACCTTCTGGGATACCCAATTCTTGTGTTCTCAGAACATCCAGTTTGATGTTGCAGAGAGTACTCAATAAGCTTTGCATTTATTTTAGTGTAAACTTTGTGATTTGCAACTATTGATTAACACTTTCAGGTCTTACCAAATACATGCTAATACATACACCAGTGAAACTATTAAACATTACAGAAAACAGGCCTAGAAAATGTACCTAATATAGAATGCACATAATGCTAGTCTGTGATGTAAGTAAGTGTGCTAAAGCAAACCCCTCTTTACCACTCTGTCCAGCAAGGAGAATGTGGGAAACAGACTTCCCACTGCGGATAAAGATCATTATAGGGCAGCAGTTTCAACAGATCATCCATGAACAGACAGAACAAACTGATTAAGAAAGTTGGCTCTTTTGGAGTTGGTGACAGAGCAACAGACCCTCAACAAATTGTTAGCCATTTTGGAAAATACCTAACAACACTGAAAAAGCAGTGCAAAGCACTGAAAAAACATTCCGTGTCAGACCGACACCACTGCGATGTGTTAAGAGTGTCACACGAGATCCTTTTGTCCCACTGTAAAAAGACTCTACAACATGTCTCCTTACTGCAGACAGTTCTGATCTCCTGCTATCTGAACTGTGTTCAATCACATCATCTCACAATATACAGATTACTGTATTTTTCTGTGAATACACACTGTGTAATATCACAATTATGGCACTTTTCACTACACAGACTAAATACTGAAAACTGCTGACACTACTTGTTTGATTCACACTCATTGTAAACTAAACTACCTCACAAATGTAAATACTGCTGACAATACTTTTTACAGCTATGCTGTTCCTCAGGGCTGGGGTCATTAATAAAAAATCCATTACAAATAACTGATTACTTCTTAAAACTGTAACTGGATTACTTATTACTTACTGGACAAAGTAATCTCATTCCTCATTACATTACTCTATGACCCAAACTAATTTGTACCAAAATGCAAAATCTCTCAGTGTGTATTTTTTAAAAGACAAGTGGCTCTTCTGGTCTGAACAAAATACAATCAGGTCTATTTGACTAAAACAGCTAATTCTAACTAATCAAACAGAAAGCTGAAGTTAGCTTCTTATTCATAATCATCTGCAAATTTCCCATTCCACCTTAAATGGTGCAGCCGTTACATTCAGGCTCTGTCATTTAAGGTGTAATGACGAAATTCAAATATGAAAGAGGAGGTAAATTTGTTTCTGAACTTGAGACTGACCTGTTTTGGTAATGTTGGGACCTTCTTCTTGAGCTTAAGATTACATTATTCAAGTTTAGGACATTGTCATGGTTACTTACATCTATTCCTAGTGCTGCTTAATATATGTAAGTTTAGGTCTTGCTACTGTAACACTGCAATTTCCTTTAGGATCAATAACATATCTATCTACCTGTCTGCCAATGTAACTGACTGTCCATTAATCTATTTATGCATCACTGTCTACCTGCCTATCCACCTGTCTATCAATGTGTCTGTCTGTCCAATCTGTCTACTTCTCTGTCTAGCAATCAATCCATCTCTCTGTCCTTCAGTCTACCTGTCCGTCTGTCCATCAATCAGTCTCTGTCCATTAGTCTTACCTGTCTGTCTGTCCAGCTATCTGTCTGTCTGTCCATCAGTCAATCAATTGGTCTGTCTGTACATTGATCTACCTGCCTATCCAACTGTCTGTCAATGTGTCTATCGTCTGTCCAATCTATCTACTTCTCTGTCCATCAATATATCTATCTATCTATCTATCTATCTATCTATTCAGCTATCTATCTCTCTGTACACCAATCTGTCTGTCCGTACGTCTACCTACCTATCCACCTGTCTGTCAATGTGTCTGTCCATCAATCAATCAATCAGTCTTTATCCATCAATCTACCTGTCTATCTAGCCGTCCGTCCAACAATCAATCAATCTATCCATCTGTCTGTAAATCAATCAATCTGTCTGTCCGCCCATCAATCTACCTGTCTATCCATCTGTCCGTACATTAGTCTACCAGTCTGTCAATCTGGATAATTTTATAAGTTCTAATGAAAATTCTACTGTTTACAGTCATATAATTTTAAACATTACTCCTACAAGTGTTATTTTGAGTAATTTGAACTGTTGTAAATACTTTGCAGACCATAGAAATGTTAAAATGACTGTAAAAGCAACAGGCTCAGCAGTGTGTGTGTTAGACTGACCCGCACGGCTCAAACCAGCTTTGACATCATTAAGTCCCGAGTCGCTGCTCACTAGTTAGCAAAGATGGCAAACAGCACAGGAAACCTCGGGCGTTCATAAATACCAAAACCCTATAGCCCGGCTGTGTACACCGGCCAGCTACACACCAAGAACATACACTGACATTTTATACGTGCTGTGAAAAAAACTACTTTACTAAGCGGCCTAAAAAGCGAACTATTAGCCTTTCCCAGCCTGGACATTAACGAGGACATTTCTCGCTAGCCCTAGCGTTAGCCACCCGCTGCTAAATCGGCTAACTGCCTGTTTAACTGTCTGAGAGGTTTTTTTACTGCTCATATTCAGCTGTATCCTATACATTAACTCACCTACGCATGTCATCATGTGGCCCGAGGTCAACTTTTAGGTTTTCGGCGAGTCCATGTAATAAATCAGTGGTGAATTCAGGGCTGATGATTTCTGCCCATTTCAGAGGCCAGCGGCCGAAACCCCAGCGGCGCTCAAAGATGACGTCAGAGTGCTAGTACTTCGTTAGGGGATCCACACAAACTATAAATCATGCAGCTTCAATCTGACCCACAAACACCACAGTACAGTAATATAACAGTTTACAAAACACAGTGCATTATTATTATTTTTTTCAGAGAAACTGTATTTTTGTGCATGTTTGTGCAAAACACCATAGAACTATGACATAACAACAAAACAATAGATATATACAAGAACAAATAAAAGCAACAAAGATATTGTCTTCACAGATAAACGACTCCTTACCTCAGTGTTTTTTATTTGATGCAATCTTCAATTCTTTGTAGTAATTCTCTAGCTATACTTGAAGTAATACCTGTTTTACTTGAGTATAGCTTAATTTGCACAGTGGAGACTATCTGGGCTTAAACAAAAAAAAAAAGTAGAGAATTGAACCAGAATCCTTACACTTTCAATAGGATCACTAACTTTACAGAGTCCATGGTGTTACTTTTCTATTACACAGGCTGTAAACAAGTGGAGAATGCTCTAAAACTTTTAGGTACATATTATATTCACAAATGCTGAGAAATGTGCAGATAAACATTTTTATGCAAAACTAGTATGTTTTTATGGCAGCACTAGCTGGTCGTTAGGAATGTGGTCTTGTGACCAGAAGGTTGCTAGATTGATTCCAGCTTAGATCATGACTGAAGTGCCTTTGGGCATGGCACCTAATTTCTAGCTACTACCCCGGGGCGCCATTGATAGTGCCTCGTAGTGTCTAGTGTGTGTGTTCATATATATATCCACCCATTTATCATTCATCCACTCAGTTTTCATTAGCATGCTCACGTAATTCACTGCTAATTTCGCAAAAACAGAGAAACATTCACCCATGTGTTTGTTATTTATTCTGACTTTGTTTCTCGTTATTTCGCGTTGATAAGGCTCAAGACAAATTAAAACACGTTACACTAAAGCGACGGCACACAGCGCTACCGCCTGAAAACTAGTGTAAAAGCAAATAGCGCGCAAGAGCCCTGACAATGGGTGTACAAAAGAAACATACCGGCACGCTGTAAAAAGGAGCGTATATCCGTAAGGTTAATTCTAACTTTTTATTCATTTTTCATTGTTTTTTGTGTGTAAAACTGTAGTTATTCTATAAAAATATTCTATATATTTTGGAGTGTCTGGAACAAATAAATTGGATTTACATTATTTTCAGTTCTTTTTCAGATAACAAAACGAGATAATATATTCAGATAAATGTTCAGTTATTATTCGTTTCGGTTATCATCAGGCACTGAGGGTCCTCTTTGTATTTATATATTGTCCTTTCTTTCCACTGATGTATGTTATGTTTCGGAATAACCAAATAAATAAATCAATACACAAACAGAATTTACTCCAGGCCGGTAGGTGGCAGTGTGTGTCTACCCACCGCCAATCGCAGCACAGCTCACTGTGTGTGGGCAGTCAATCAGTTACGTAGTACAGACGGGCAAGTAGTCACGAACAGTCGATTTATCTACATCTAACTGTCAAAGATAAGATTTAAAGCCATGTCTGACGCGGATCCCAAATCTACTCAGGATCTGACAGTCGTGGTAAGTTTTGTTTTGGTGATAAACTAGAACTTTAACGTGACCGTAGCTGGCTAGCTACCGAGCTGTCAAGTGAGCTCCAAACTCTTCTACCGTTTTTATGACTCTATAAACGTGCTTAGCTGCCTGTTTTCAGCAGCACTACATTCAATAATATTTAATTAAGAAAATGTCCACCTAAGCTGTCGTTTGAAGTTGTGTGCTTCTCATGAGAAGTTGTTGAACTACGAATTTAGCTTCTTGTTTGATTTCTCCGTTCCACCTTAAATTGTGTATCAGTTATATGCATGAATCCAGAAATGCTTCCAGGCGCTTCAATGTAACTGCTGCACGATTTAAGGTGGAACAGAGCAATTAGAGTAACAATGCCGTCTGTTCACTCATATTTAATATTGCGTCTCCAAATATTACATTGTCCTGAAAAAAGTTTATTTGTATCCTTAATTTAGTTAAAAACTGTAAACTGTCAAATATTTTTGTATTCACTACCAATAAAATGGCACATTTCCTGCATTTTGATGGTGTTTGAATAATAATTTATGCAAACTCTTGAGATTCTGGATTTTGTCATGAGCTATAAGCCATACTTATCAACATAAACATAAAAAAGCTTGAAATTTGTCAATTTATGTGTAATATTGCAACTGTGATTTAACTGTTATTTTCTGAAATTAAAGCCTGTATTAATTAATTGATTGACTGATTTTGATGCTTAACCCCTGCATGTAATGTGCCAGAAGGCCAGTAAGTTGTGGAGTTTTGGATGCCCCAGATTGGTCCAGCTTGTTTACAGGGAATACCCAAGATTTCCCAAGATCAATATCCACACTTAAAACTTAAGACAGCATTTAGGCTACAATAAAACAATTGCAGTTTGAAAGTTGCACTCTGTTAAATGACACTTTCAACCATACCATGGTATTTGACAGTAATTAAAAATGTATATTATTTACTTTGACATGTCATAATACTGAACACAATGGTAGTGTCCAAAAAGCATGCTTCTACATTGACTATTGTACCATGGTACTTTTTTGTGAGGCTTCGGGTGGCCAGTAGCATGGCCAATCAAATTTTAGGGATTGCTGTGGCCACCCCAGGCCGCTCCTAGGATCCACCCCTGTTTCTAGGGAAACAGTTGTTTTGAAATTGAATCGGTGTTGTAGTTACGGTGTTAAATGCATTCAGTTCCAGTTGCCATGGAGTGTAGATCACGTTAAATTGACTGACTTCTGTTTGTTCGCTCAAAATACCTCGTTTCCATGGTTTCAGCTGCAAGCGTAGGCACATGGCATGACTTTAAACTGCTTTTATCTACCCTCTGCTGTGAAGAGGCAGCAGCGACCCCAAACACCCACACAGAGACTTGCGTGTACATCATGTTCATGATTTAAATAAGTGTTGAGGTAGGTTGACTTGTCCTGGAAATTGAATTTATTCTGTCTTTCTTTAGGTCCAGGCCCTGCTACAGCAGATGCAGGATAAGTTCCAGACCATGTCAGACCAAATTATTGGAAGGAATATCCTACATTGACTCTGTGTCAACCGATGTGGGGTTTTAAGATTGTTGACAGAGTAGAGGCAGTCAATCAGAGACCTAGAGGGGAGGTATTCCACAAAGTAGGACTTCTCAGTTTAGCCAGGTAAATCAAGCCCAAAGTTAAACCTGAGCAGCAGGACATTCCTTGTGGACAATCCTCAACATTGAGCTTAAGCTATATGGCTAAAGACAATTAGGGCTGCGGATGCTTTTAATAAAACATTGCATACTGGATAGGTTAAATAAATAAATACACAGAAGATTTAACTCTCTCAACTGTCCAGTAAAGGCTTTCTACTATAAGAACATTGCTATAAGAATTTATTCAGCAACAAGAGTGTTAGCAAGGCCAGGATGTTAGATGAGCACAAATAGGCCTGTAGATTCATATTTATCTGTTCCAGAGAGTCCTATTCCATTGGCAAATTGCACTAAAGTTAGTTTAATATTACTCACTCATTTGATATTCATAATTCCGCTTTTCCTCACCAGTTAACTAAAAGTTACAGTTTCGTGGTGAAATAGAAGACAACAAACTACAACCACAACATTTAGTAAAGTTCACTGGTTATGACAGATGATGCAGGAGCTTAGCCTTGTGTTTGCTCTGACTACACACTACAGAGTTAGGGACCGTCTCAAAATTACCCACTACACACTGCAGTGTTAGGGACTGTTTCACAATTACCAGAAGAAATGAGAAGTGTTACAATAATTTTAGCAATTTTCATGATTGTTTCATGTTTTTTTTTTTAATTAAATATTAGTAATAATGTGACATGTGTTTTTATACATATTCACATACTATTGTCTTGTGTAATTTTTCTAACATTTGTTTTATTTTCAATTATAAAAGTAATCAATTAAACTCTCATGTTATTAAACCTAATGATGTGAAACCAACTTAAATACAGACATATATTCCACACATGCTACAAGGCTTATTTTGTGACATAAGGAAGATATTTATAATGATTTTAATAAAAAGAAAATGCATCTGTGATATAAATCTATATAGTGAGGTTATTTTTTCTTATAATGTTAAAATTATAAAATAAATCTATTAATTTCTCATATCATTGAATCTAATGATGTCAGTTCAACTTGGTAATATAGACATGTATTCCACACAATGTAAGGTGTGCGGGGGGGGGGGTCCATCAGAAGGGGGACCCGATCTGCATTGAACCAGCGTTGGGGGGGCTTGCAAAAGGTTGAGAACCACTGGTGTATGTCACATTCGACTGACAGCTGCCAAATGTTTTCTAAGAAAAGAGCACAAAGTTGATGGGCTCAAAATGTCAAATTAATTTATAGTAGATGTTGGCAGAGAGCAGTTTATATTTAGTATGTAATATAAAATAATATAAAAGTACATTAGGAAAGTGAGCTATTAAAATATGTTTTTGTGTGGTTAAATGTCAAATAAGATTGTCCTTAATCAACACACTTGATGAGATGAGTACACGAATTGATGACCTTGAGAAAAACATCTCTGACCTCATGACTCAGGCTGGGGTGGAGGAGTTTGAGGGAGAGAACAAAGTCACTGATGCATCAGGAACAGCTTGATGAAGGTGCGTTGATTGGTAGCACTCAAACCTGAATGTGATTAAATTGGCTTTACTCTAGTAATGCAACAGTTCAATGCATTTTTATCCTTTATTTTTTCACTCTTTACAGTTCTCCAAGTAATGCTATGAAGATTTCGTGAAGGAGTTGCAGAGTTCTCTAAATATAATGGTGTGTATGTATGTATGTGTTTTTTTTTCTTTTCTTTATTTTTTGGAGGGTGGAGGGGACTTGGGTTGAGATGTTTACCATATGTGTAAATAGTGTTTGATATTGAACATAATATTCTGCAAAGACTTTGTTTACTGCTGCATTTAATTAATAACTTCTATAGGGTAGGATCACCATGCCCTTTTCAGCCAGCAGTGGGTTTTGCACTTCCAGTGTGATTGATGTTCATACAACCTAAGTAGCCACATGACAAAAAAAATGACATTTACAAGATCCACACACCAGAGATAGACTTGCAGGCAGTGGCATTTCACATTCAATAGGGTGGAGCAGCGTAGTTACCAATAGCCTTCTTCCAAAGCAATAAAGTACTGTTTTACTGTAATTTTGCAGGCATATATTGAGAAAGCATCCTCTGAACTGAACAGTCAATCTACAGCTATGCAAACATCTGTTAAGAATGAAATCCATTACAGAGCTTATAAATACACTGCATCTGATATATATGATATATAGTGGCCCTCAAGAATAAGTTTTACACTTAAAACCAAGCAAATTGAGCAACTATTATGACTCATTAAATTTAAATAGGCAGCTGATGTTTTTTAATTGGAAAGCTCTCTTTAATGAGAAAATACTGATAATTATACTTGTATAACTGTACTGGAATACTTGTATAAATTATGGAAAGTACTGAAAATATGCTGGTGCTTTTCATTCGGTTCCAGCCCCACTACATACATTTTGGGGCTACTGTATATATTGGTTAGGCTATTCTATGTATAAATATGTTTGGCCACTGTAAGGGCTGGGTTAAGAAATTACCACTGTGTATTCAGTGCCTGGAGTTTGTTTCATTGAGTCACATTCTGGAAGTGTAAAACCTATTGGGGGGCACTCATCTATACACCTTAACAAGATCTGTAATGACTTGTTCTTATTACACACTCCCTACTGTTAGCAGACTGGTCAAGTGTGACTGTGTGATGCCATTGGCTCCCTTCCTTTTGATTATGATTCTCTAGTCTTTCTCACTCTCTCACTCTCTCTTTCTTTCTTTCTCTCTATCTCTCCATCTTGTTGCACTTTCTACAACAAAAACAGCATAGAATGTGCATAGCAAACGCCAGATCTACTGTGACTTAACTAAAATTTAATTTCCACTGGTGCTGTTTGAGAGATTTTCTGATAGGTTACAGAGAGAATGTAGTGAAACCATCAGTGAGGAGACTAATTTAATTGTGAAAGATGATAGACTTCATATATAATGCTCACTTTTTGTACTTACTCAGTATTGTAGTTCAGTAACAAAAACTAAATAAAACTAGGAAATATCAAGTGTTGACATTTAAAAACACCCTAAGGTAATTCGAAAAATAAACATCTGTATTTAGTAGTATTAATGGGTGATTCTGGAATTATGAGCAATGTAAACTGTATTAACAACATCTGTCACACAAATGGGCTCTGCTTAAGGTACATTAGAACATTTTAGTTACACCTTAGCATTTTAATATAAGAATAATGGGGTTAGAGCCAATGTCTCCACTTTAAACTGTCAACTTGATGTTAACTGACTTATTAAAGTGCTTTCTATTAGAAAATGTATGACCTGATGTCTGGTTGTTCCTTGTTACTTACAGTATGATCACTATAATATTTAGAGTTAATTTTTAAGATCTAATCTTAAGCTTAATATAGTCAATAATCTTGGCTCAGTGAGGTTTAAAGCCATGAGGGACTCTATGTTTTAATACATGGCTGTCCTTTTCTTCATCCTAGCTTTTGTTCTTTATCCCAGAAGTGGATTTTTAAGATCTGAGAATATCTTCACTTCAACACGACACCAATGATGCATAATATTAAATCTCATTAATGTTAATTATTTAAGTTAAAAGATAATCCATTACGCCTAATTTTGGTTTGTGGGGTCACTGGTAAATGATTTTTGGAAAATTGTTTCAGCATAAGTTTAGGCATAATCTTGGTTTGGGAGACCAAGAATTAAGCAATTTGAGATGCACATTGCTAATCATTAATATGTCTGCAACTCTAAGAGGCGTTACACTGCTTAACAGTGAGTTACAAACCTGATTTACAGTTGCAGACTTAATTTCCAATAATGTTGTTATATGTCCTTACTCTGATATATATTTTGTTTATGTGCATTTACTAGATTATATTATACACTGGAGATGAGAAATACTCTTTTCTGATTGTCTAGTATGTAGACACCTGTGAAGTACAGTGGAGGAAATAATTATTTGATCCCTTGTTGATTTTGGAAGTTTGCCCACTGACAAAGGTATGAACAGTCTATAATTTTAAGGGTAGGTTTAGTTTAACAGTGAGAGATAGGATATCAAAAAGAAAATCTAGAAAATTACATTGTATAAAATATATACATTTATTGGCATTGTGCAGAGAGAAATGGGTATTTGATCCCTTGCCAAACATTGAGTTCTGGCTCCTACAGACCAGTTAGATGCTCGTAATCAACTTGTTACCTGCATTAAAGTCAGCTGTCTTAAATTGTCACTTGTGTAAAAGACATCTGTCCACAGACTCAATTAATCAATCAGACTCTAACCTCTCCAACATGGGCAAGACCAATGAGCTTTCTAACAATGTCAGGAACAAGATCATAGACCTGCACAAGGCTGGAATGGGCTACAAAACTATAAGTAAGACGTTGGGTGAGAAGGAGACAACTGTTAGTGCCATTGTAAGAAAATGGAAGAAATACAAATGATTGTCAATCAACATTTGATCTGGGGCTCCATGCAAAATCTCACCTTGTGGTGTATCCTTGATCATGAGGAAGGTGAGAAATCAGCTTTAAACTACATGGGGGAAACTTGTTAATGATCATAATGCAGCCGGGACCACAGTCACCAAGAAAACCATTGGTAACACATTACGCAGTAATGGATTAAAATCTTGCAGTGCCCGCAAGGTCCCTCTGCTCAAGAAAGCCCGTGTCCAGGCCCGTTTAAAGTTCGCCAATTACCATCTGAATGATCCTGCAGAAGGCCATGTGGTCAGGTGAGACCAAAATAAAGGTATCAACTCCACTCACCATGTTTGGATGAAGAACAAGGATGAGTACATCCCCAAGAACACCATCTCAATCGTGAAGCATGGGGGTAGAAACAACATACTTTGGTGGTGCTTTTCTTCAAAGAGGACAGAACGACTGCACTGTATTGAAGAGAGATGGGGTCATGTATCACAAAATTTTTGCCAACAACAATTGGTAAGGGATCAAATACTTATTTCTCTCTGCAAAATGCAAATAAATTTATATATTTTATACAATGTAATTTTCTGGATTTTATTTTTGATATTCTATCTCTCACTGTTAAAATAAACCTACCCTTAAAATTATAGACTGTTCATACCTTTGTCAGTGGGCAAATTTACAAAATCAGCAAGGGATCAAATAATTATTTCCTCCACTGTATATCTGGTGTAAATAAAAAAAGTTGAATTGCTGTTCTATATGAACATTCTGGAAATGCTATGATAAGAATAACAACCAAAATAAACATCTGTTGGTTGAGATGGAGTTGCTACAACAACAACCAGTAACAAACATAAAAATAGAGATTTTTGTGATAAATGCTTTTTAGATTACTCCTGTTTGTAAACAGTGATAAGTACTACAAATGGACTGATTGACTAGTTAATTGATTCATTTTGATTGACCAAATCAGGTCGATTTATTGTCCTTTTCAAATTGTTAAACAATTAACCTGTACTCACAAGGCCAACAAAAATGCCACATTTTCAGGCAGCCTTATTAGTGTGGCTGATGTAGAACAATGTTGGTCACCCTACACTCTTAAGTATTAGTAAGGACCATTGAAAAACCCATATTGGTTCATTATTAATAAAAAAAATAATAATAATAATTGAATAAATGTGGCAGCTGGGGTTTAAGGTCTTTGCCTCTTCCATGTTTATTAATTCTGTTAATGGGACACCTCAGTGACCACAATCATTCATATAAATAAACAGTCTGACTAAACCAACTTCAAGGAAAAGTTAGTTTCCTATTCAACAGTTTTTACAATAGTACAGTGATGCTGTAAAATAATTTTTAAAAACATGTTTGTAAATGTGTAGAATGCTTTAGACCGAGAATCGATTGCGACTGAACGGATAAGAGAGAATACTTTAGTGCTAAAGAAGTGAGAGATTGATGGAGAAAACGTTTATTAATGTTTAACGCATGTTTTATTAATGCTTATAAAGGTAAACTTACACCTTCCTTAAAGTGGCTTCATAGTACAACTTATGACAAAAGTAAAGCTTTAGTTTTTTTTTCTTAGTTTATATAAGCTATAATTAATTATAATATTGAAGCAACGTATGCTTATAAATATGACATTCTTCAAAATCTACAATTACCAATACTGTTCTTACTAGGGTTTGACCGATTATCGGCCCTGTCTGATAATTTTTAAAATCATTTTACAGATTATCAGTACCTGAGTTCTGTTTCTATGCCACTAAAACCATTTTTGTTCTCTACAGTACTCGTCAAATGTTTGGACACACATTCTCATTCAATGTTTTTATTTGATTTTTTTCCCCCCTACATTGTAAATGAATACTGAAGTCATCCAGACTATAAAGCAACACATAAGGAATCGTGTAGTAAACTTAAAATTGTCAAACAATCCAAAATATATTTTAGATTTTAGATTCTTCAAAGTAGACACACAACTGATGTCTCAAACACATTAAGAGGCAAGAAATGCAAGTCATGAACTCTTGACGAGGCACAGCCATTAACTGAAAGCCATTCCAGGTGACTACCTCATAAAGCTGACTGAGAAAATGCCAAGAAAGCTGCATCTAAGCAAGAGGTGCCTACTGTGAAGAATGTAAAATATAAACATATTCTTGTTTGTTTAACACTTGTTTGTTTAATAAATAATTACAGATGTGTTTATTCATAGTTTGGATGACTTTAGTTTTAATCTACAATGCAGACCATTTTTAAATCATGAAAAACCACTGAATGTCCAGAAGGTGTGTCCAAACTTTTGACTGGTGATGTAAATCTGACATAAACTTGACCATGATTCTATAGTCTGTTACAATGTCTCTCCCTCTGTACTGTTTGATTGGTAGAAATGTGGACATGAGTAAATCCAAACAAACATGCTTTTAAACATGCGTCTAAATCTCAAGAAAGCACTATTTTTTTTATAATGTTGTATTTTTAACTATGTTCATTTAATGTAAATTATGAATGAGAATTTTCACACTACAAATTTTTGATTTATAGTATTCTGTTCCAAATATTGGTTATCAATGTCCTTTATTACTAATAATCAGTAAAAAAAAATAATAATAATAACATTATCGGTTGACCCCTTGTTCACACACTTTCAGCTGACTAGTATTTGATATTTGTATATGAACTGTACTAATAATTGGTGCTCAGTTACCTTAGAAATAACCTAAAATCCAGAATTGTATTTTTATTTAAGTTGGAAATTATATTGTTCATTGTGACAATGTCTGGTGTAATAGCAGTATGCAAATAAAATAGAATATTTAACATTTATATTATCCAAAAAACAAAACTATTCCATCTTAGCTGCCCCAGTGATGGTAAATGACCTTATATGCCTTGTGTGATCCCTCAGGATTAGAATATTTACTGTTACTCTTAACATAATTAACAGATATATTGGCTCAGATATGAAGGTTTGTAAAAATACATTTTAATGCAGATAACAGTATTCATCTGTTCTGTCTGTGGATAGGCCTAAATGCATGTTGAATGAAGTATTGCACTAAACATTCACATAGTTAGTACCTTAAATAAGATACTGAACAAGTATGCATGCATTACAATTTTTTCTCTTTAACATTACATTTTTGCACCATCATTTATATCACTCAGACTGGGCCTTTTTTAAACAGAAATGTGGATTTTACATTAAAAACAACCCAAATTTCCTTAAGACCCAGCACTGGATCACTATATAATAGAACGCATTGCTGAGTTCTATAAATAACCCAACAGGTTGGGTCATATAATTTACCCAAATCTAGGGTTTCTTTGGCCCAGTGCTGGGTTGTTTTTTCACTCTTTTCTTGGGTTACAATCTAAGATTTGCTTTCTTTGTTTTTACATTATATACAAACCGGATTCCAAAAAAGTTGGGACGCTATACAAATTGTGAATAAAAACTGAATGCAATGATGTGGAGATGGCAAATGTCAATA